>JAKTPN010000282.1:0-172274 GCA_030557665.1 Blastobotrys apis
AAAAAAAAAAAAAAAAAAAAGGAAGAGTAATATAGTTATAACAATGTAGGGACTACAGATGCACAAATGATGAAGGTAGCACAATATCCGTTCAGCCCAATAACTATTGCTTGCCTAGTAGAATCCCCAGATAATTGCTCCTTTTTATAAACTAAATCATAATACACACTTCTTGCTATTAAGATTAAACCTGTTGAACTTGCTATTATTATTAAGATTAACAATCTTGCTTGCACTTGCCTCTTTCGGACGAGTCCGCCTTCTGCGGCTCAACTCATTTCCAAGCACATGCGAGTTGATCCGTCACACACGATTTTCGGAGTAAATACCATAGTACCGGCATGGCTGAAATTCCCGTGCTGAAAGTTACGCATCGGACTGAGAATTACTATCGAGCAGTATTCTATATTCATTTTGCAATTTAGCAATTATTCTTGCATCACGTTACACTAAAAGCTAAAAGGGAAATTATGGCAGTAAGAAAGTTGAAATGAAAAGAGCGCGTATAGTCTGTAGAGTTATGCGTATATTCACCCCATAGGCCTATATCCGGGCCCGAATTGCGTTTACTGAAACGTATACGCTTCTTTGTTTGCATTTCCGGTCATGCGTTTCCTGACGTTGCAATCGTTTCCTTATGGGCCCGAAGCATTGAGAATTGCTACGTTGACCAACCTAAACGTGAAAAGAACCACAAGCTGGTAGACCTGGTCCACAAAGTAACATTTGCGCCCGAAAATCGTTAACGTCAAAAGGATGTAAATACGAGATGACAAGAACGCGCCTAGTATAAGGGTTAAAGCTGGGAGCAATTGCATTGAACTACCGATGGGTCCAGCCCAGTTTGTAGAGTGGTCCAAAAGAACGAGCCGCACCTCTCTCTCTCTCTCTCTCTCTCTCTCTCTCTCTCTCTCTCTCTCTCTCTCTCTCTCTCTCTCTCTGCGGCTAATCCTACAACCAATAATAATAAAAATTTGAATTCAAATTTTAAACAAATGTATAAAAACCCTAGAAAAGAATCCACCTTCACGATTACGTAAAAATATATAAAAGAAAAAAAAAAAAACAGAGCTCACAAAAAAACGCGCCCCATTTTTTCCTCCCCCCTCATGTTCTTTTTTTAACAACATCCACCAGACCCTTGAGAAACATTTTGGCCTCGCAAGTTAACAGATGACTTGTCATTACCAACACCATCAATAGAGCCTTTACCTTCCTTGATTTGTCGAGCCATGGTCAAGAAAGCTTGTTCGACATTGGTAGAGTTCTTGGCAGAAGTTTCCAAGAATGGAATACCCATAGAATCAGCAAATTCTTTGGCAACATTGTATTCAACAACCTTCTTATCAGCAATATCGCTCTTGTTACCAACCAACAACTTGTTTACACCTTCAGTAGCATATCGGTCGATTTCTTGGAACCATTGCTTGACATTGTTGAAACTGTCCTGGTCAGTCACGTCGTAGACAACAATGATCCCATGGGCGCCACGATAGTAAGAAGATGTGATAGTCCGGAATCGCTCCTGTCCAGCTGTGTCCCACTATAAAACGTTAGCATTGGTGCATTGGTGGTGAAAATGTTCATACAATTTGAAGCTTGACTGTCTTCCCATCTAATGACACGGTTCTGATTTTCTAAAAAACCTTGTTAGTCCCTCCCCCCCTTTTCTTTGGATAACATACAAAGTCAACACCAATGGTAGAGATATAAGACTCAGTATAAGAATCATCCGCAAATCGGAGCAACAAGCAGGATTTACCCACACCAGAGTCTCCGATAAGCAATAATTTGAACAAGTAGTCGTATCTTTGGAAAAGTTAGTATAATTGACATTTTAGCCTTTTAAAGCACTGAAAGAGTAATGTTAGTACGTTGTTGGGGTATTGTCTGCACATACTACTCAGCGTTCATGGTGTTTAATCAATTGCAATCAATCCCTGAGTTACGTGGTGTTTAAAAAGTTGAAGGCGAATATTTGGGATTCCAGGCGCGTGCCGGGCGGGAATGCCGGTTACCCGGGTGCACCTCGCAAAAACACTTTTTGCCACTAGAATTCCCAACTGCAGAAGTGCAGAAATCTGGTGTGGAGTTTTTATGTGATAAACGAATCGCGATGCATCCACGATAGTATAAAATTCCGGGTATTAATTTCACGGAACGAAGGGGGCAGGATTAAATGAACCCGGCCGATATAAGAAATGAACTCGATCAACGCATTCTTATTTGAGATGAATTTCTAGGATTTAGTTTAACCTCACCGATAGAGCGGGGCATTGCATCCGAATCTGAAAATTTTCAGTATTTCCAAATCTAGATCCATCCATTCAAGAGTTCATGATTGATCTACTGTCGCATAACCTCAAGTTACCTTGAGACAGCTGAATTATCAATATCCATCGGGGCTATACCAGGACCGCCTCCCCTCTGAATTTGGAAATTTGCGAAACCTGGAAATTTGCGAAACCCCTAACAATGCCTAGTGTCTATCGTCGGGTTTTTCCTAACTCATGATTTCGCCACTCTTAGCTTGGTGGTTTCACAAGCTAACGGTCGCCAAGTTTCGGCACTTTGTGCAGCGGATAGATGTTACACTCTTGCGTGGCTTGGTGCTTGAAGAGTGCTTTAAGGGTGCATAGTAACCGCATACCCGCATCTAGCCGTGGCTGACTTGCGTTAACGTTCCCCAACGCTCACTTTTGCGATCACCAGATTACGGACCAGCTCCGTATACCAAATCTTCAATGTCTCGCCGCATCTGTTAGCTGTGATTCCTAATTAGCCAAGTCCGGCGAACAAAAGATCCGCACACGGACCTATCGGCATTAGGGGGACTCCTTTAGCACCGTTATTGATACCATGGCAACGAAAAGGTTTCGCTTAACCGTTTCGAAAAAAATAAAAAATCTTTGAGTTTAAGACAGATTTCGCAATCTGTTTGTGAAATAATCACGAAATAATACCCAAACAGTGAAACAAATCAAATACTCATCCCAAGGTCTCTTCCGCTTTCCCGCCCGAAAACCGACGACAATTAAATATCCAAGTTTCAATGCGGCTCGGGTTTATTTCCATCTTTTCCGACGATCTGGTGTGGGTTGGTTTTTTTTCTTCGTCCGTGGTACCGCGTGCACGCGCGTTTTAATCCAGATCAGATCTGATCGGCAGTGGTAATTTCCAGATCTAGACTTGTTTCCATCCCAAGGTTGGGTTTCTCTATACCCCTTTAACCGCGCAAAAAACCAAAAAAAAATAACAAAATTGTTAATGATCGTCAATTGGGACCTCCGAATGCAGATATGCAAGAGTGCCTTAGTTACCAAATCCGGTTTACCCCTTAACTGGTTTCGTTTTTTTTTCTCTTCCTCCTCGGGATAATTGTTTAAATACAACCATAGTTCCCCCTCTCTCCTTTCTCTTCAATCACTCTTTACTTCGACAAAAAACCGATTTTTCTTTCATTCAATAAAGATACGCTGGTCTTATCTTTATATTTCGTTATTACAACTCACGCTCTCTTATATACCCTCATTTTTCGATAAACAACAACAATGAAGCTCTCAACAATTACTTCTATCGCTGGTATGTTCGCCGCTGCCAATGCCGTCGTCATCTACCAAACTCAACACTACCACGTTACCGTCACTGCTGGCGACGACTCTGAAGTAGCTTCTATTGAAGCTTCTACTGCAACTCCAGCTCCTGTTGCAGCTACTTCTGCTCCAGCTCCTCCAGCTCCATCTTCCTCTGCTCCAGCTGAATCTGAATCCGTCCAAGGCGGCGACGACCAGAACAAGGCTAAGCAAGTCCATGTCAAGGCTGAAGCTCCATCCAGCGCCGGCGCTGCAAGTTCTCAACAAACCACTGTCAAGTCTGTTGCACCATCAGCTTCCTCCTCCTCCTCCTCCGACAGCGGTAACCTCAACTCTTATGCCAAGTCTTGTGTTACTACCCACAACAATGACCGATCCAAGCACTCTGCTGGTTCCGTTGCTTGGAATGAAACTCTTGCTGATTACGCTGAAAACTACTTGAAGAACCAAAACTGTGTGTTTGCTCACTCTGGTGGTCCATACGGTGAAAACATTGCCATGGGTTACAAGTCTGCCGATGATGCTATCGATGCTTGGTACAATGAAGTTAAACAATACAGCTTTTCTTCTGGTGCTTTCTCTGAAGACACTGGTCACTTTACCCAAATGGTTTGGAAGGACACTACCCAACTTGGTTGTGCTTCTGTTGACTGTGGTTCTTCCGGTAAGTTCATGGCCTGTGAATATTACCCACGAGGTAACGTTGTTGGTCAATTTGTTAAGAATGTGTTGTCCAACTAGAATAGTTTTTAGATTTCGCATGACTTTTTGATGAATTGATTTTTGTGTTTGTTCCCTTCTTGAATAACCGTTTTTTTTTTTTACGCGTTCTATTGGCCATAATTATATGGTAGCTTTTTTTTTATTTTATTATTCATTTTAGAAGCTTTTTAAATTTTATACCACTTTTAAACTATTCTCTCATTAAGGTACCATCCCAAGTACTCGATCGATGATATGCTAGGGTTTTGGGAATGTAACTTTCTCGATCCAAACAGCTCGCGATGCTGCTTCTATTAAGCGAGAAACATGCGTCAAGAAAGCACGGACCAGCCCAACCACCTGCATTTATGTATCGCCGAATAAACAAAGGCGGGCGACAGTGCTTACCATTTGTATGGAAGATTGCTTTTGAGTTTTTGCCGTGTTTTAATTACCGTTACGATGCGTATGGGAAAAAAGTCAACAAAATTCAAGATCGGCAAGTATTTCTAAGGAATGCATTCTACTGGAATTTCCATTATCCGGGGACCACCCAAAGATCTCTAGCTCATCAACAAATTAACCGCCCAATCCACACTCAATGTACGCAAGTCTGTATAGTTCTGTCCAATACCAACAAACAACACCGGGATACCAGTAGAATAAGTCATGTTTACCATAGACCCAATCATATCACCAACAGTATCACATTTGGATATTAAAAAGAAATCCAGGTTCCGAGATTGCCCAAACGCTGCATTAAAGTTTCTCGCTTGCTGGACGGAGTCGGTACCCACCAATGCTTCTCCAACCATGATGATCTTATCTGGTTGAGCGAATTTGCCAAACTTTTCTAGTGAACTCATAAGCCGCTCATCGTTATGCCGTCGGCCAGCAGTGTCAATCAACACTACATCAAACCCGTTGCGCTTTGCATGATCGATAGCCTTTTGGGCAATAACTGCTGCGTCCTTGCCGTATCCTTGGTCAAAAATATCAACCTCTCCACTACCCATTCGTCTGGTCAACTCTTGCAGTCGAGTGACGTGTACTTTTAATTGTTCCACTGCACCCGATCTGAACGTATCACATGCTGCTACCAACACTTTGAACTTGTTTTGCAATAACCAAAACCCTAATTTGGATAGATTTGTAGATTTACCAACCCCATTGACCCCAACCACTGAAATGACGTATGGGCCGTCTTTTGATTGTACTTCATGTAGCAAATCAAGCGATGTTTTTGGGGTTAGGATTCGTCTCAATGCTTCTGTCATTGATGACCGTACTGTTGCTTCGACTGAAGTCCAGCTTTGTGTTTTGGAGCCAATTAGGTTCTTGTCAACAATGGAGCACAAGTGGTTTGCCACTTCACTAGCCACATTTTTCTTCATCAAATGGTCTCGCATTGCTTCCAAAGCTTTTTGCAAGTCTTCAGGGCTCAGCGTCTTGCCACCAATGAACTTTTTCAAAAACCCTAGTGATTCCGTCTCTTTAGCGTCAGTATCAAGGATATCTCGCAACTCTGTCGACAGCTCTTTTACCACAAATTCGCCCTTTTTATTTGCACTACCCCAGTTCTTTGCTGCATTGACTTGGCCCTCAGCGTCAAAAGCACCACCACTAGTGTCATTACCACCTGATGAGAAATCCAGCACTTGATTTGTTTCTTCTGATACCATTCCATCATCATCCCATGATCTCATTTGCTTTTTACTACTCTTTTTTGGTACATCTTCTTTTACCTTGGGCTTCTTTTTCCCTCGTCGTTTCTTTGGACCTGAAAGCTGCGGCGTGTCTACCGCCACAGGTTCAACCTCGTCCACCGCTACAGGTTCAACCTCCTCTTGAACCACTTCCGTCGGTTCAATAGGTTCCAATTCTTTTATTCTCACGTCAACCATGGCGACAAACCTGGCCAGATCAAGATCGTCTGGTACAGTAGTATCACAAACTTCATTTCCATACAACGACACGAAAATCTTTTGGATATTATCCAGCAATTCTTCTGTATAATTCAATTGCAAAATCGACTGATATACTGCTACAAAAACCAACCCTAGATCATTTGAGACGGAATACTTTACAGTGTAATTATTCTTGTGAAATGTCTGCTGCTGGCTGCTGGAATTTCCAATAAACACATCTGATACTAGTGAATTCAATACAGTTCCTGGAACCTTGTTCAACTCCTTTTCCCACAAAACAACTCCACCAGTGGTGAATATTGTGAATAAATCAATCATTACAGGAACTGAAAGATGCTTCTGATGTGATGTGTGTAAGTCATAAAACTACACTGCGCTCGCGTTGGGACAAAACCCTCCCTCCGAAGGCAAACACTCTTTTTTCTATTTCACCGGGAAAAGCCTCAACACATCACAGCAAAAGTTGACCTTTTTTTTTTTTTTTTTTAAAAAAAAAGCCCCAATGACACACAAAAGAAAGAGAATCATTCGACCGGAGGAAGGCGAATCCGATTCTGATATCCCATCAAGGACGCGTCATAAGCGGGTGAATTACGAGGAATCGGAATCAGACGACACAGACATTGGTGACGTGGGTGGAGACGATCGGATGATTGTGAATTTGTCAATCGGTCACGATCTTGCAAAAAAGATTGATAGTGAAACTCCGGCTGATTCTGTGGAGAATGGGATTGAAGGTGATGATGATGGTGGTGGTGGCGGCGCCAACGATGACGACGACGACGACGATGTGGTAAGAACGACGCGTCGCACCGCACGAAAAGGACCAACAACTGAAAAATCTAGAATCGAAGACTCGGAGTATGAAGAGGATAGTGAATTAGATGACGTGAGTGTGATATCCGAAGCAGTATCAGATCATGGGTTTATTGACGATGATGACGACGACTTTAAAGGAAACAAGCCTCGACGAAAGAAAAAGCTCAAGCGTAATCTCGGTAGACCCAAAAAACCGAGAATAGAAAAACATTCATCTGATGATGCATATTCTGAAAATGATGCTGCAGATTTGAGTGATGAAATCAGGGATTTGCAAGGGTTGGAAGAAGAATCGCCAGACTTTACTCCTAGAAAACATTTACGGGCAAGAAAGGAGGTTAACTACCAGATTTTGCCTCCACCAGCAGTGGAAGATTTTGTTACTCCAGACCGATCAAGATCGAAGCCTAGTGGACATAGAAAATTATTTCCAACTGTTGGACCGTTCGGAGGTAGTGATTCAGTTCCTTTGTTTGGATCAAATAATCTCCCCGGGTTCAACAAACCAGAAGCATTGGGTAATGATTCGGATGATTCAGATGATGAATCAAAATCCAAAACTTTGGGTACTCCTGGTGCTGGATTTGGCAAGGTGAAAAAGGCAGGATTGGCTGATTCAGATCCTTTGGGCGTTGATATGAATATTGATTTTTCAAGCGTCGGGGGGTTGGATAATTATATTAGCCAGTTGAAGGAGATGGTGAGTTTGCCATTAATGTATCCAGAAGTGTATCAGAATTTTAATGTGACGCCTCCAAGGGGGGTGTTATTCCATGGACCCCCTGGTACGGGTAAGACATTGATGGCAAGAGCACTTGCTGCAAGTGCGTCTAGTGGGGGGAAAAAAATTACATTTTTCATGCGAAAAGGTGCCGATTGTTTGTCAAAATGGGTTGGTGAGGCTGAAAGACAGTTGCGGCTGTTGTTTGAAGAGGCCAGGAATCAGCAACCAAGTATTATCTTTTTTGATGAAATTGATGGGCTGGCACCAGTAAGATCTTCCAAACAAGAGCAGATTCATGCATCTATTGTGTCGACATTGTTGGCGTTGATGGACGGTATGGATAATCGAGGTCAGGTTATTGTTATTGGTGCTACCAATCGACCAGATTCGGTGGATCCAGCATTGCGACGACCGGGGCGATTTGATCGAGAGTTTTATTTCCCATTACCAGATCTTGAGGCTAGAAAGAAGATTATTTCGATTAATACAAAAAAATGGAACCCTCCATTGGCTGATGAGTTTATCGATAAGATTGCCCGGTTGACCAAAGGGTACGGTGGTGCGGATTTGAGAGCACTGTCGACTGAAGCGGCATTGAATGCGATTCAAAGAAAATATCCTCAGATTTATCAATCAGAAAAGAAACTCAAGGTTGATCCTACTTCTATTCATGTCAGTGCGGCGGATTTTATGAAGAGTGTTGACAAGATTGTGCCATCATCTGCTCGATCTACTTCGTCGGGGGCACAGCCATTACCAGCGAGAATTGAGCCATTGCTGAAGGAATCATTTGAAAAGATTACAGCAAAACTGGACCATTTATTCCCGCGAAAGAAAAGGTTGACTCCGTTGGAGGAGGCAATGTATGAAGATTTTAAAGATGAAGATGGTGGGTTTAAACGACAAGAAGCAATGAAAGGTATGAACAAGGAGAATTTTGGAGAAATAGAAATAAGCTAACACTTTTAGAATTTCAAAGCGCTCGAGTATTCAGACCTCGGTTACTAATCTACGGTGAACCGGGGATGGGACAGCAATACATTACTGCTGCTATTCAGCATCATTTGGAAGGATTCCATATTCAAAGTTTCGATTTGGCCACGTTAATGAGTGACTCCACCCGTACCCCAGAAGCGGCGATTGTGCAGTTGATGGTGGAAGTGAAGCGACATACCCCTTCTGTGGTATTTTTGCCGAATATCGAGTCGTGGTTCTTGACCATGAGCGAAGCTGCAAAGACGACGTTTACGGGTATTCTTCGGTCAATTCAACCAACTGATCCGATTCTTGTGCTGGGGATGGTTGAATGTGATTATAGTGAACTGAGTCCAGAGATTAAACATTTGTTTGGGTATTCGTCAGAAAACCGCCAAGGCTTGGAGGTTGCGCGTGAGGAATCATTGCTGAAATTCTTTGAGCAATTGTTTGTGTATATTCGGTCCAAGCCAACCGACTATCCGGATCCAGAAGAACGGCCTAAACGGAAATTGGAAGTGTTGGAAGAAGCACCAGTGGAAGAGGAAGCCCCAAAAACAAAAGTCGAACTCAAAGCACAACAAAAGAAGGATATCCAGTTGAAGAACTCGTTAAAGCTGAGGCTAAATCCAACAATGGAAGCTCTGCGTATACGGTACAAGCGATTTAGAAAAGCTCCGATTGATGACGCAAGGTTGATGCATTTGTACGATCCGGTGGTGGATACCGGCGATCCAGCGGCGGCAATTCAGCATTTTTATACCAAGACGAGCGATAATATGATTCTTGAAGTGGCCACGGGTAAAAAGTTCTCCAACATGGATTTGGATATTATAGAAGAACGGCTGTGGAATGGGTATTATTGCGAAGCCCGGCAGTTTTTGAAAGATGTCGAGTTGATGGCGATTGATGCACAAACTCTTGGTGACCGTGAACGGATTGTAAAGAGCCAAGAGATGATCACTAATGTCCAAGTGTGGATTGAAGAGGTGACGAATGCGGATTTGATGTTTGCTGAACAGTGCCGAGAAATGCATAAACGGGTGTTGGAGCAGGAGAAGAAGTACATTGAGGACCAAAAGAAGTTGCAGCCGATTTTAGAAGAGAAGGAAGGGGAGCCAGAAGTGGTTAATGTGAATGGCAATGGCCATGCGGTTGTGCAGGGGCCACGGTTGGAAAATGGGCAAATGCAGGAGCTGGCCCAAACCCAAACCCAAACTCAAACCCAAGAGCCTGTAAATGAAGCCACACAGGTACAAGAGGTACAGGATGTTGTGATGGGCGGCGAACCGGTGGGTCAAGTCGTGGTGAGTGAAACTGTTGAGGAGGTGGTTCCAGCAGTGGACGCCGCCGCATCTACTGAGGCTCCGGCTGTGGAACCAGCCGCTCCAGTGAGCCCCACGCCACAACCTTTGCAGGCTCACAGTCCGATGCGAATTGACACGCCAGAGAAGGCGGCATCGCCCGCGCCGAAAGAACCATCCCCAGAGCCAAAGCCAGAACCAACTCCAGAACCAACTCCAACTCCAGAACCAGAACGGGAAGTCGAACTGGACCAATCCAAGCTGGACGACTTTGACTCGCGGCTGGTCAAGACAACACGCGGGCTGGTGGTTGAAGAACTGGAACAAGTATACTCGGCGCTGGTCGATACAGTATGGGTGCATCGGCATGAATGGGACCGTAACGTGATTATTGACCGGCTGGAGGATACCTTGACCACGATTACTGGCGTCATGCAACAAGCGAAAAAGACGCATTTGGAGGATTGGAACTATTAAAACTGGGGCTCTTTTATATATATATATATTAATACAACAACTCTTTTGTTAAATCTTTTGTTAATTTATGCAGATTCGAGAATCTTGGCAACGTCCAAAACCAACTGGTCGTCGCCGAATTGCCCAGTGACTTGTATACCAACTGCGTCTTTACCAGTCCCCCATGGCACGGAAATCGCTGGCAGCCCAGCAAGATTCGCAGGCACGGTCAACACATCATTTACATACGCATCAGTAGCGTTGTCCTCATCTTCCATTGTGGCATGTGGTGGAGCTCGAGTTCGTGCAGTTGGGTTGATCAACACGTCGACTTGGCCAGGCTGATACGCCCTAGCGGTGAGGACATTTGTAGTTTTAAACACCGAGTCGAATTCATGCTGCAATCTCCGTCGAACACGTTGCGCCTTTTCATAATGATTGCCATATTGTCCGGAGCTAAGGTTATAAGTGCCCAACAAGATGCGCCGTTGCACTTCGTGGCCAAATGCATGCGTTCGCGTTGGCGCGTACAAGTTATCCCCATCGTCTCGATCTTGGCTATTTCTGAACCCATACCTCACCCCGTCATATCGGCCCAGATTCGAGGACGCTTCTGCCGGGGAAATTATGAAATATGTCGGAAGAGCGTTCTTGAGAGATGGCACAGATACCAGCTGAATGTCATGCCCAAGCTGTCTCAAGTGTTCTAATGCATCAGTCCATGCTTCACGGACTTCTGGAGCGAGATCGATAATGGCTTCCTGCATAATACCGATTCTCAGCTGAGGTCCAATTGGCCGCCGGTTTGTGGCCATCTTTTCACGAATCTCTGGAATCAACGAAGTTGGGTCTTGGTCGTCATATGCGTTCAACACTTTAAACATGTCTTCTACCAATGATACCTTCTTGGCCAGAATCCCCACAGTATCCAGACTTTGTGCATATGCAATCACGCCGTGCCTTGAAATCAACCCATATGACGGCTTGTATCCAACCACGCCGCAATAAGCCGCTGGAAGCCGAACCGAGCCACCAGTATCGCTACCTAGGGCAACATCGCATATATCTGCAGCTACGGCTGCAGCACTGCCTCCTGAAGACCCACCGGGAGAGTATTCTTCGTCGTATAAAGGGTTGAGGCATTTGCCGAAATACGTGTGGTCGTTATTCGTGCCCATTGCGAATTCGTCCATGTTGCATTTCCCAATGATCACTGCCCCGGATTTTTTGACAAGATTTGTCGGTGTGGACTCGTATGGACTTGTGTAATCTTTGAGAACTTGAGATGCGCAAGTAGTTGGCATGTCTGTGGTACAATAATTGTCCTTGACTGCGATGATCCGGCCATGTAGCGGCGACTTGGCGGGGGTATTCGATGCTTCAATCGCTTCTTTGATGAAATTAGCCGATGGTTTCACAGAAATAAATGCATTAATCCGTTTGTGTTTGGCGATGTTTGAGAGGCAGATTTCTGCTCTTTTAACAAGAGCAGCGCCAGACATGTCGATAGAGTGGGTAATTTTTTAAAAAATTTTCGGCAATACGGTTTAAAATGCACTCCACTTGTGAGAGAGAGGCTTTTTTTTTTTTTTTTTTCCAAGCAAAACAACCAACGGAAAGATATACTGAAGATCAAGAACTACATGGGCACGGCACTCTTTATATATATATAGCGCCGTAAAAATTTGTTGACCCGCGTATAACCGTAGGTGAACTGCGGTGACTACTGTGAGCCCCGCGCGCCTCATAAAAAAACAACAACCTGGCCCATCGCTGTCGAGTACCCTTCACTGATGTTATCATCACCACAAATGAAGTATTCATCACTGCCAGATGTGGTATGGTACCCGCAACTATGGACAATGCTAACATTTTTCAATCACAGGATACCGATTCACAGGATGTATTTGAAAGTGGAGATGTTCGACCAATCCCAGACCACGAACCAGGCACGGCGACGCGACGGCGACCATCAATCGATGAAAATGAAATAACGCGTAACAAGGCCCAACAAGTTTTTGAATCCACGCAAGTCGACTCTAGCGACGTGGATTTTTCAGACTCGGTAGGGTTGAGAAAGAGTTATAAAGTCAAGACAATTCCAGAGACATTAGAAGCGAGAATAGCAAGGCTGCAACGGGAGGTTGAAGAGGTGAAACAACAAGTAGGTGTGGATACTGTGGTAGGCGGTAGGTCAATGGATAATTTGAAGGATGTATTAGACAAACTAGCCCTGGGAAGTGCAGAATACACGTTTTATGATAACTTGGGTCAGTATCAACCGGTTCAGGAGTATACAGCACCCAGTATCAAAGAAGCCACGACAAAATTGGTAGCGATTGAGGGGAGACTAGACAAGATTGAGAAGAGCATGGGCAAAAGGGGAGAAACTGAACAAGTTCCAATTCAGACAGTTTTGGATGAGATTCGACAAAAGCTTGCATTGGTCAACCCAGATGTTGACAAGATCCGTCAGCTAGCTGCTGCTGCAGTAGACGCGCCAAAATCGCAGTCCTCCAAAGATCAACCCACGCCCAGGAAAGAATCACGCCGCATTGCCGCGTTGTATGCCAAATTGAACACATTTGAGCAAATGGAGCAAACGGTACCGCAGATGCTGGCGCGGTTGAAAAGCCTGAACACTGTGCATGCAGACGCGGCCGTGTCGGTGAACACGGTGCGGGATATCGATGCGACTGTGCAGAGTATAAAGTCGGAGATTGCCAAGTGGATTGAAACTGTCAAAACAGCTGAGAAGAATATTGTGAAAAGTGGACAAAAGGCAGAAGACAATGCTAAAGAGGTGGAAAAGTGGATTCAAAAGATGGAAGAGCGGCTGGATAAATGTACTGCTTGATAGGCCGCGCGGCAAAACCCGGTGCGGCGGGAGGTTTTAATTCTTCATATAAACATGTGCCCCCCAAATACTACTCCTTTTGACAGATCATCATCGCGTCGACTACAGCCGAAAGCCCCTGACAATATAAATTGTGAAAATGAAAATTGAACATTGAAAATAAAAATAAAAACAAAAATAAAAAAAAAAAACCATACAATACTACGCTAATTCCTCGTCAAAGTCCAGTCCTCTGAATCCGATTTTCCCTTTGAAGAATGTCTCGTCGCCATAATTGGCACTGTGATCACCACCACCAGAAATAAAGTAACAGCCAATGCAATCAACGCCCTTTTATACGACGGGTTTCGATGCCCAGGTGCCATAACTTTATTGTCTTGCTGTAATGTGGGCTCATACATATGGGAGGGGCAATTACAGTCGATATTCCCACAGGGTGACCTCACTGTTGTCGGTGGTTGTTCTTGCGCAGAATGTTGTACTGGATACCGTTTAATTTGTTTCGTATCGAATAGTAATCCTTGCATGCTACCATCAGGCTCAATTTTAGGTGGCTCTTTGTCTGTCATGTTGGCAAGTTTTACCCAGATGCTATATTCAATGTACCGACTGCGTGTTTCGTCTTGCTCCACCGATACGTTGGTGTGTAATTGTTCACAGAAACTGCTATTCTCAGCACGACTGTTCCACACACGAGGACTATTGGAGACGATGGCGGAGTAAAGTCGTTGACCGTACGGCCCGTTCAACACGGTAATGTAATCAGTATCTGTAGCCGTTCTCATGATAACTTGGTGAATGGTGTAAAGGGAAAGGGATAAAATACAAGGAGGAGAGTTTTTTTTTAAAAAAAAAACACGAGAAATCCATTTGCTCAGCGAGCTAGGAACCTGGAGAGTGCGCTGAGCGTACCTTGCATGCATGCATGTGCACTTGTCTAAAATGTGCTCGAGCCAGCAAGTTTTGTCAAAGTGTAAAAAGTGGTTTACCAAAGTCCTAAACAGGTTATAGAGGGCTGATCTCTAGCGTTAAATTGACATGATTGGCAGGGTTAAGGGGTAAAAAAAAAATCCACTTTGGCCGATCATGTCGTCATTTGCGGTTTAAGGGTTTGGATTTATAGCCCTCCCCCCGGAACTGTCAAAGATAAGTCACGAGATATATTGCTTTCCAGGGCTGAGATAGGTGCGGCGATTATTTTTTGCCGAATAAAAGTCTAAATTTCCGGGCTAAATATCCACCGATGAGGATGACCAGTCATGACTTGGATTTGGATTTTTTTTTTTTTGGTGATGTTAAAATTTATCAAATCTCCCAGCACTTTTTGAGACTGCGCTTCTCCTTTAAACATACAACATGTTACAAACCGCCAAAAATGCTGAAGATTTTCTAGCGTTTGTTAAAAAACTGGATGATTTACCCAATTACGATGGGTTTGCAAATATAGAAATAGACAATGATCCATTACAACTAGAACCAATGCTCTCGTCGACTGAAGAAACATCATCATCAGACGACAACGACGACGCCGATGAATGGTTGGATAAAAGGTGCCAGCAAGTAGCCCAGTCATCCGATACTGGGATGAATGCTGATGAACTCAAATCTTCAGTTATGGGGTTATTATCCTCCAATAGTAGTGACGATGAACTACAAGCGACGTTGGCGGATATCCTGGGGTATGATCACTTGGATTTTGTGATTGAGTTGATTCAACGACGAACGGAATTAAACGCCGTCACAGAAAAGGTATGTCCTTGTATTTCCATCCAAGCTAACAATTAGGTCACTTTAATGACGGATCGAGATATCGAGCAACAAAGATTAAACAACCAAGCAGCATTAGCCGAGCAAGTCGCCAATTTGAAATTCTCGCCTACGGATCCAAAGTACCCACATGTCTATCGAGATCACGCCGCAGGCAATACTCTAAGTGCATTCGGTACAAAGTATAACTTACCAGCTGGTACCGAGCGGAACCAACACCCTTCATACGAAGAGGTTATTATCCCGCATTCAAAAAAGAAGGCGAATCGGTTTATCAAACGGTTGATTGAGATCAAGGAACTAGATGCATTATGTCGAGGGACATTTCACAAATACGAAACGCTAAATCAAATGCAAAGTTTGGTGTATCCGGTTGGGTACCGAACTAACGAGAACATGCTGGTATGTGCGCCTACTGGTGCTGGTAAGACAGACGTCGCATTGTTGGCAATGTTGAATACTATTCATCAACACAGCACGACACTTGAAGATGGCAGCTACGATGTCAACTTGGATGAATTCAAAATCATCTATGTAGCACCATTGAAAGCATTGGCCGCGGAAATTGTGGAGAAAATGGGCAAACGACTGGCCTGGCTGGGGGTTAGTGTAAGAGAATTGACTGGTGATATGCAGCTGACTCGAGCAGAGATTTCAGCCACCCAGGTTATTGTGACAACTCCAGAGAAATGGGATGTGGTGACAAGAAAGGCTACTGGTGATAACGAACTGGTACAGAAAGTCAAGCTTTTGATTATTGATGAAGTTCATTTGCTTCATGAAGATCGAGGTGCGGTGATTGAATCATTGGTAGCCCGAACGCTACGTCAAGTTGAGAGTACTCAATCCTTGATTCGAATTGTCGGTCTCTCTGCCACATTGCCTAATTTTATGGATGTGGCGGAATTTCTCCGAGTCAGTCCACAACAGGGGCTGTTTTTCTTTGACCAATCATTCCGTCCAGTGCCGTTGGAACAAATGTTCCTAGGGATTAAAGGTAAAGCTGGTAGCCGACAAGCAATGGAGAATATCGACCGAGTGTCTTATGAAAAGTTGTTAGACATGCTTAACCAAGGACACCAAGTGATGGTGTTTGTGCATTCCCGAAAAGATACAGTCAAAACTGCCCGTACTTATAAAACTATGGCACAGAACAATGGGGATTTGCCGCTGTTGAATTGTGAGGAGAGTCCGAGCTATGCGGCTCATTCTCGTGAAATGACCAAATTCAAGAATAAAGATATGCGGGAGCTGTTTCAATTTGGGTTTGGTGTGCATCATGCCGGCATGTTACGATCTGAACGGAATCAAACGGAACGAATGTTTATGGAAGGGTCGATTAAAGTACTTTGTTGTACTGCAACATTGGCCTGGGGTGTCAATTTGCCGGCTGCGGTGGTTATTATCAAAGGCACGCAAGTGTATGACCCCAAACGCGGTGGGTTTGTTGATTTGGGTATTTCTGATGTGATTCAAATCTTTGGTCGTGCTGGGCGGCCTCAATTTGAAAAATTCGGTACTGGTGTGTTGTGTACTACAGCAGACCGGCTATCGCACTACTTGGACGCAATCACTCAACAGCATCCGATTGAATCACGGTTGCAACCGCGACTGGCAGATAATTTGAACGCTGAAATCTCATTGGGGACTGTTACCAATGTGGATGAAGCTGTGCAATGGCTAGGGTATACTTATTTGTTTGTTCGGATGCGTAAAAACCCGCTTGCATATGGGTTGATTTGGAGCAATGTATCTGAAGATCCGCTTTTGGGTGGTAAACGACGAGCATTGGTTACAGAAGCCGCTAGACGATTGCATTTGGTGCAAATGATCATTTTTGACGAAAAGACTGGAGCGTTTATGGCCAAGGATACTGGACGTGTCGCGTCTGATTTCTACCTGTTGAATAGCAGCGTCGAGGTGTTCAATACTATGATGAAACCATTGGCTACTGAAGCGGATATTCTAGCAATGCTGAGTATGAGCGGTGAATTTGATAGTATCAAAAGTCGTGAAGAAGAAGCCAAGGAATTGACCCAGATTAGAGACACTGCGCCTTGTCAAATTGCTGGTGCGTTGGATTCCAGCGCTGGGAAAACCAATATTCTACTTCAAGCGTATATTTCCCGGGTTTCATTGCAAGAATCTTCATTGGTGAGTGATTCAGCCTATGTCGGGCAAAACGCTACGCGAATCTCGCGAGCATTGTTCCTGATAGCATTGAATCGACGATGGGGTAGACTTGCTAGAATGTTGTTGAGTCTGTGCAAGAGTGTAGAACGGAGGTTGTGGTCGTTTGACCATCCATTGGCCCAGTTTGATTTGGCAGCGCCAGTGTTGCGTAATCTGGATTCCAAGGGTACCGAAATTTGCGAACTCAAGGAAATGACGGCGTCGGAATTGGGCGACTTGGTGCATAATCATCGATCGGGCAGCCAAATTGCTCGACTTGTTGATCGGTTTCCTAGCTTGCATATTGAAGCGAGCATTGCACCAGTTACCAAAAATGTGTTGAGGGTACATGTTGAATTGGAAGCAGATTTTGTGTGGGATGTAAAGTACCATGGTAAAGCAGAATCGTTTTGGATTTGGGTTGAGGATTCTGACAGTTTTGAAATCTTGCATTCGGAAAAGTTTCTGCTGTCTAGAAGCAGATTAGATAGTCCACATGTGTTGGATTTTACAGTGCCATTGTCTGATCCGATCCCACCACAGATTGTGGTGAGAGCATTGTCTGATTCTTGGCTTGGAGCTGAGTCAACACTTGCAGTGTCATTTCAGCATTTGGTTCGACCGGATACTGAGCCAGTTCAAACGAAATTGCTGCGATTGCAACCACTACCGATTAGTGCGTTGCATGACCCAGTAGTCGAGTCGATCTATGCTTCAAAGTTTCAATTTTTCAACCCAATGCAAACCATGGTGTTCCATACTCTATACCACAAGAGCACCAATGTGCTTCTTGGGTCGCCTACTGGATCTGGTAAAACCGTGGCTGCTGAATTGGCCATGTGGTGGGCATTCAAGACGTATCCAAAGAGTAAAGTGGTGTATATTGCGCCCATGAAGGCGTTGGTACGCGAACGGGTTGATGACTGGAAAAGTCGGTTGGTGAAGGTAACTGGAAGGAAACTTGTGGAATTGACTGGTGATACTGCACCGGATGCTGATACGATTCGACGGGCTGATATTATCATTACCACTCCGGAAAAGTTTGACGGTATCAGTCGATCATGGCAGACGAGAAAGTTTGTGCAACAAGTGTCGTTGATTGTTATGGATGAAATCCACTTGTTGGCTAGTGATCGAGGTCCGATTTTGGAAATGATTGTTAGTCGTATGAACTTTGTGTCTGAAAAGACAAAACAACCGGTGCGGCTTTTGGGAATGAGTACTGCTGTAGCGAATGCTACTGATATGGCATCATGGTTGGGTGTTGGAGAAGAAGGGTTGTTTAATTTCCCGCAGTCGGTACGACCTGTTCCGCTGCAAATGTATATTGATGGATTCCCGGACAATATGGGGTTTTGTCCATTGATGAAGACGATGAACAAGCCGGCATTTTTAGCAATCAAGAGCCACGCGCCGTCGAAACCAGTGTTGATTTTTGTGGCATCACGTCGACAAACGAGAATTACTGCGCAAGACCTAATTCAGCAGTGTGGTATGGAGGAGAACCCACGGCGGTTCTTGAAGATGACGGATGACGAACTTGCCCAGATTCTTACCCGAGTTGAAGACGAGACGTTGAAGTTATCGTTGCAATTTGGGATTGTGCTGCATCATGCCGGGTTGGTGGACTCGGACCGAAGGATCAGTCATGAGTTGTTTGCTAATAACAAGGTGCAGATTTTGATTGCTACTAGTACTCTGGCGTGGGGTGTGAATTTGCCGGCCTATCTTGTTATTATCAAAGGTACGCAATTCTACGATAAGAAGATTGAGGGGTATCGAGATATGGACTTGACCGATGTATTGCAAATGATGGGGCGAGCGGGGCGGCCAGCATTTGATACTTCGGGTGTGGCGATTGTATACACCAAGGAATCCACGAAATCGTTTTACAAGTACTTTTTGAATAGTGGGTTCCCGGTGGAATCGTCGCTGCATAAAGCCATGGCGGATCATATTGGTGCGGAGGTTAGCAGCGGGTCTATCCGAACCAAGCAAGATGCATTGGACTTTTTGACTTGGACGTTTTTGTTCCGACGGATCCACAAGAACCCCACTTATTACGGTATTGAGGATACCACGGATAAGGGAGTCAACTCGTGGGTGAATATGCTGATGGATAAGACGTTGGATGATTTGGACAAGAGTAACTGTGTGCGGGTTTTGGATGATGGCCAGTTGGTTTCGACGGCTTTTTTGGCTATTTCTTCCTACTATTATCTGTCTCACAAGACTATGCGAATGTTTTTGCAGTATAGTAAGCGGAATGCACAATTCAAGGACCTGGTGCTATGGCTGTCTAAGGCTACAGAATATGATGAATTGCCAGTTCGGCATAACGAAGATCTTATCAACAAGGAATTGTCAGATAACAGTCGGTATTCGGCTGAAGTGTTGGATATGCACATGGGGTACCCACCAGTCAAAGTGTTTGTACTGGTGCAAGCCGCACTCAGCCGCGAGGAGCTACCGATTTCGGATTATGTGTTGGACACAGTGTCAGTGTTGGACCAAAGTTTGCGTATCTGCCAGGCCATGGTTGATACGTTTGCGGAATTGGGCATGTTGTCTACCGTGTTGAAGATTGTTCAGTTTATGCAGTGTATCAAGCAAAAGTGTTGGGATACTGTGGACCCAGTGACGATTTTACCTGGGTTGAGGGTTCGAGAGGGGGATGAGACTAGCGAGACTACGTTGATGAATGTTGGGTTGGTGAAAGATCCAGTGAGACAACTTGGAGTTCGAAGGCAAGCTGTGGGGGATTTCAAACGGGTGGTATCTCAACTTCCAGTGGTGAAAACTGATGTGGTGAGGAATTCCGCTGAAGGGAAGATTACCGTGTCGTTGAGGCATTATAACGCCAAGAGGGTGAATTCCGACCGGTTGTACTCGAAATTCCATAAACCGCAAAAGGAATCGTGGTTTGTGGTGGCTGCTTTGCGAGATGAAGACCAGGTGGTGCGGTTGAAGCGGGTGTCTCCTAGACGTGGACAGGATTTGATGGAGACGGAATTGAATATTCAGGGGATTGGGAAGGAACGGGATGTTACGGTGTATATTGTCAACGATACTCTTCCGATTATGTATACTGTGGTTGTGTAATAATAATAATAATAATAATAATAATTTTTTTATTTCTTTCCCCGTTGGAATCAGTCGGTTAATCTTTACCCGTAGGAACTGGTCTTCCTCCCCGCGGGGATCGTGGTCCCTCCCATATTGATCCGAATGCAAGTTTGGAAAAAAAAAAAAAAAAAAAAAAAAAAAAAAAGATGTTCAACGTACCATAGGAAACCCCCGATCGACCATGCGCTAGAGACAGCGTTGTTTCGGTAGTAAAGTGCGGGTTGAGCCCCCTATTATAGCTTTAGGCAAGAGTTTATATACACAAATGCAAAAGAATAACCACCCAGAGGAAAGCCGCCATATGACGTCTAAAGCCGTGTGAATGAGGGAGATTATATACACATGTCGGTTAATATTGTGATATCGGTGCAATGCGTACGACAAATAGAGCTTATAGCTGTTTTTACCGCCGGCCGAGTGTGTGTGTGTGTGCGTACGGTTGAACGAAACTTGTGTCAAGGTTTCTCTTATGCAAGCAGGTGGCCTTTTTGGATTTGGGATTGCATCTAATGCAATCTGCAAAATCCATCCTTGCATGAAAAAAAAAAAAAAAAAAAAAAAACACCCAAGTCCTGTTTTGGATTGAGTTTCTGCACCTACGGATTGAGAAGTCCGAGGCTGACTTACAGCTCGTTCGAATCAAAAGTGTTTCAATCTGGATTATTGGAGTTTCTCCGGAGAAGATACCAAATTCAAACTCCAACCTGACTCGGAGTTAAATCTCCCGGGGTCGATCGATTTATCTGTCTCCGACTTGTCGCCGACATCATGACTCTCCCCGCGCTTTACTACGTTAACCAGCCAATCAGAGTGACGATGATGAACTGGTTTTTGGAAGGTAAAGGGTATATTAATAATATACAGGATGAATTGGACTTTCCGGACTAATTACGGATTTTCTGAAACGTCTTGTACATTCATTAATCCAAATGGCACACTACTCATTCTTTTTCAAGGTATCCAGCTTTTCACGAAACCCAGGGATTTGCGGTATGATCAACGCATTTTCCACATCCCATACCCCCTTTAGATAATAAATATCCTTCTTCAAATACTCTACAACTTGGTCTCTGGAGTCGGCTACAAACACCACGGCACTACCTTCAAGCGAAGGACGTTCTTCATCTTCTGGATGGTGTGTAGCAATCCCAGCTCCACTTTTCGCGACTCCAGCATCCCGTAGTTTCAAAAACCCAGACAAGTGCTGCGGTCGCACCGCCATTCGAGTCTCATAAGTGCCAGGCAAGTCTTTGATAATGGCAAGAAACTCCTTGTTGGGTCTAACAGTAGACAGGGCTCGTTTAAACATGGTATGATAAGAGAAAAGAAAACTACCTATGCATGCTGGGAGAATCTCCAAACAGCGCAGTCTCCAAATCCTCAGCCGTAGACTCCAACTCGCTATAATGAGGAAGCAACAGGGGGAGATTATCCGGATGCAGCTCTGGATACCCCAATCGAATCGCTTCCATTAGCTCGTCAAAAAAGATTTTGTACGCATCACCGGAAAAATGTAATGAATCTGGTAATAAATGCGCGATTGAATTTGGGTTCGTCGTGCCAAGGTTCCCCGGAATATCATCTCCATCAACACTGTTAGCAAATGCATGCCACAAATCCACAAACGGGACATTTAACTCGTCAGCCACTTTTTTTGCAGCCTTGTTGTATTCCAAATTGCGCATTGTATTCCGTGGATTATCCGGGTCGGGGTGATTTACTTCATCATGCAATGCCACACCCACCACAATCACTTTGATATCACAGTCTAGGGCTTGTTGGACCATTACTCGGATATTATCTTCATACCGACCCAATAGAACACCCTGCCAGTTCTCTGCAGCATCGTTAGATCCAAAGAATATCACCATTGCTCGGATAAAACTGGCGCCTTTATCATTCTTTAACAGCCGCGGCAAAATGTGCCTTGCTTGTTCACTGTTGTACCCACTAAAGCCACGATTCACAACATCCAATTTCCGCTGATATACATTCTGAAGAGCAGCATTGAATACAAACTTCAATTCAGGATTGCATGATTGCTGGATGATCGAGTCGCCAAACAACACAAATTGATCCAATTCCATGATAGATAAGAAATTCAACAGAAAGTTTAATGAACCTTTGGGAGAATTAAATTTATACAACTTTCAACACTTTTTCTTCTTTTCGCGACTTTTTTGTCAACATGTGGCTTTCAGATTTACAGAGTATGATTTCTATATCCAGAAACCAAAAATTAACCATCAAATAGAAATTGGAGTAGGATTTACGGCAGCTGGTAGGTGTTTCTTCTTTTTTTCTTGCCTATAAAACTGTACTAACAACTCAGGGGTGTTTTTCTTTGGATTGGGCATTGTCACATTTTTTGATTCGGCTTTGCTTGCATTTGGCAACGTTTTATTCATCGTCGGACTAACTTTAATCATTGGATTTGAAAAGACTTTTTACTTCTTTGTTCGTCCTCAAAAGGCCAGAGGGACGTTATGTTTTGTGATAGGTATCGGTTTGATCCTGTTCAAGCATTCATTTATTGGGTTTGCTATAGAATGCTTTGGTATTTTAAATCTGTTTGGTGATTTCTTTGGAGTTATTGTGTCATTTCTACGCTCATTACCTGTCATTGGACCGTTGTTATCTAGTCCATATATTGCACCGGTATGTTCATTTCCGTTTATTACAGATTTACTAACATGGATAAATTTAGACAATCGACAGACTCGCTGGCATTCGAGTTTTACCGTTATAATACTGGAAGGAAATTTGGTTTTTTTTTTTTTCTTTTTTTTTTTTTTGGTTGGTTTTTTTTTTTTTTTTTTTTTTTTTTTTTTTTGGTTGTTTTTTTTTTTTTCTTAATTATATGTATATTAGCCTTTCAAATCTCTCATCTGTTCCAATTAATAACTGCTGGAAATCAAATAATCAGCCAACTGTTCAACAACCTTTGTTGCTTCACCAGGTTGAATATTTTCACCATAATGGCCAATCAACATTGCCTGTAGCGTTCGCACAGCAATAATACCAGTTTGTTCATGCTTGCCATAAATCGATCGATCATCAGCTCTCAACAAGAAATACTTTTGACCTTGGACATGGATACCATTGGCTTGCAAAGAGTCCGAGTTATCAAACCCTTTTACAATTTCTTGAACCTCTTCAGGTGAAGCCTGGATATGTTAGTTTTCCGTTTCAAGATTGTTGCGTAAACATACGTTAAACCCGTCTGATTTTGCCCACACGCTGTCACCAGCTCGTGAGTACAAAGCAGCCTGGTCAATTCGTCCAGATGCAATAAGGTTGTCAACATAAGCTAAAAACAGAGAAAAAATGTTAGTTTTCTTTGATGAATGAATAAAATGGATTGGATATCATACCTTGCCAGGACATTTTTTGAGTAATAACGAAGTTTAGAAGTATAAACAGGGGTTAAATCTGAAAAGAGAAGAAGTGAGAAAAGGGAAAAGGGAAAGAAAGGTTTTTGTTTTTGTTTGTTCGGTGCTTGCCACGCAAACAGAGAGAAAACTTGGGGTTGACTGGGAGAAGAATTACGCGACGGAAACGCTCCGGACGGCAAGAAGCGAGAGAGCGCAAAGAAACAGGAAAGAATAGATGCTGGGGTTGTTGTTTTTTTTTTATGGTTTATAGCAGTTGTATTTAAATTAGATTAAAAATATAACGAACTTGTTTTCTTCAACAATATTCATAAATGAGTTATACAACAGACCTGATGCATGATTGGAGGGTTAAAATAGTCGGCAAACGGCTCGTTCATACCCGAGAAGCTGTATGTGGGAAATTAAAGTGTGATTACTAAACAAAGTGTGTCGAAGCATACTGAAAAGACTGTACTGGAGAAGGATCTACCTACGCCCTATTCGATTATCCGAACTCGAGTATCCAAGGATGTTCAATATACACCAGAAAGGTGAGTATTGGTATTACGAGAGTGTCTAACAGTGCTAGGTTAAATCTAATAGTTGACAATCACGATGTAATTCGTACGGTATTTTTCGGATAACGGTGAGTGAAATAGGTGCATGCGGCGGGAAAAGGTGACACCTGTCGATGAGCGCAGCAGCCGCCGTTTTGAAATCTGTGATTTTTTCAAACTGTTAATTGGTATTTTTCGGGATATATTAAATCAGATGAATAACAATAGCTGTGTTGGTATTGTGTCCTCCATGTGGCTGTGATTGTTTCGCACGTACGTTTTTGCTTTAAACGCTGGATGGAGGGAGCAATGTCAAGGTGTATTAGTGGAAACATAACTAGCGTAGCTAATCTTATGGCATTGCGAGCTTTTCATTTTGGGCTGAAGGTGCCGTTGCTCTTCTGTATTATACCCTTGGGCTTCTGCTTTTATATTCTACAGCCAGCGCACATCACACTTGAAGTGCAACATGTTTGTCACACCACACTCACATCACCACGGTGGCAGCAGGGTTATATATCAAACCACAATCTTTTGAACTTACAATCTGCTATTTTGTATACACATGGTTACTCTGCTCTGCAATTCAAGAAATACTGAAAAAAACGATGGTCTCACGTGACACGGATTTACTACCGGAGATAACAATACCCAAAAAAAAAAATTATCGCCTAGCGCCAAATTTTTCACCACTTTATTTCTCTCCATCGCTCTTCGTCTTCATCATTATCAAAACCCGCACACCATGCCGCCACGAAAGAAGGAAAGTATCAGAGAAGTCAAAGCCATTTCCACATCCAACAGCACATCCAAGCTGAAGAAGAAGATTCGGGATTTGGAAAGATTACTTCGAAAACCAGGGTTGCAACCTACAAAGGCAGATGAAACAGAACGAGCGCTAAAGGCATTGAAATATCAGCTAGATAATACTCAAGAAGAACGACATGTCAAGCATATGGCCAAGAAATACCAAATGGTTAGGTTTTTTGAAACCAAGAAATCCTCAAGAAGGTTAAAACAAGCTGCGAAAAAAGTGCAGGATAAAAGTTCATCCAAAAAGGCTCAAAAGGAACTGAGAAAATGCGAAGTTGATTACTATTATGTGTTGACTTTCCCATTGGACAAGAAATATGTATCATTATACCCATCAGAAGACGCAGATTTGTCGAAAAAGCAGAGGGGCGAATTCCGGGAGACGGTTGAAAAGAAGATTGTAGATGGCGACTTGGCTAGTGGTGTGGATGAACATGGGTCATCTCTAGCACTAAAGCAAAAGATTGGCAAATCCACACCAGCCGCCGCCGCCGCAACCGCAAAAGCTGCAACCACAACCACAAAAGATAAAGAGTCTGAGCAGCCGTCAGACGAAAAAGAAAAAGAAAAGGATCAAAATGATGACTTTTTTGACTAATGAATATTGCATTTTTACACAACCTTGGGGGAAAAAAACAAAACAAAAATAATATTCAAAGCCTTGTGACAACTCGTTACTGAAGATCTTCCTGTAATTATAAAAGAAAGCTTTGAATATCTAAAGATTATTTTTCCAAACCATGTAGGGTACAAAAAAGCCAAGACTAATCCTACTTTTAACCATGCGGCCTTGAATGGAAAAAAAAAAAAAAAAAAAAAAAAAAATCGCTCGCTGAACAGGCATGGATCAGAAAAATAAAACCCAAAGTGCGGCTGAACAGCACTTCGCAGCGGGAAATACCGGAATTTTCACACACCGTTTACTCCGGCCCCGCATGTATCCAACGCCTTTCATAGGTACAGTTCAATTTTTAATAAATATTACAATTAAAAACTCTATTCGCTTTCTTCATCATCTGAAATTCGTCTCTTTTTGCGTAAATGTGATTTTTTATCTTCTTCTTCTGGTGCTGGTGCTGGTGCTGGTGCGGCTGCGGCTGCTGCTTCTTCTCCTTCCTCCTCTTCCTCCTCCTCTTCATCCTCTTCAAGTTCACTCAATTCACTTTCTCTATCATCGTACATTCGCGAGCCACGTTCTTTAACCCCAGTTAACCGTTGAGCACCGTCATCATCACTCACCACAAAGTCATCATCTTCATATTCATCTGCTCCAACTGCATCATATGCATACCCACCAGAGCCACCTCTTGTTGACGTAGAAGGACCGCCAGTACCACCGAGTGCACCTTCTCGTTCTTCCACTAACCGTCGTTTTGCTTCCAATCGCCGTCGTTCTTTAATCTTGGCTTCTTCAGCCTTTTCAGCCTCACGTTTAATCGTCTCTGGATCCATTGTAGTTGCAAAATTACCAACCACATTTGAACCCTTGAGTTGTCTTTTGGACAATTGTTCAGTAATTTGTCGATGAATCTGCGATGACGTCGATGTAGGTACAAATGTCATTGTGTTGTTCAACAACGCAGTCGTTTGTAGTAACTGGCTTTTTGGCTGCGAAATCGTCAAAAAGGTATTATCATGAGGTTTTTCATGTACATCAAACATTTCACTACCCAATTGCAACGATAATGAGCCATCATCCCATTTGACAAACCTGGCATTACTCTCTTTGATAACCCCTCCTTTTGTATCTCTACTGTATTTCCACCGAATTGTATGCTCTCGCTGTAGTTTCAGCTGTAGTCGCTCCTCCGGTGACGTATTCTCTGCATCTTTCGTAACTTCATCCAAAAACCGTTCAGAATCAAACGGATGAGGCTCAAACGACAAGAATGGAGGTACTCGTGATAAAAAAGTTTCACCAGGAGCGTGTGATGTTGGATATCGAGGAACCGTAACTTCGATTAACCGCTGTCCTACTGATTCATTGATATCTTGAGGCCCAACACGATCTTCTTTCTGTTCATCTGCACCATCACCAAACATGTCTTGATCCCCATCATCAGAGTCTAATGCTCCACCATCATCGTCATTATTGTTACCATCGCTGTCGTCGACCGCGTTTTGGTTTTTTACTTGTTGGTCGTCCACTTTATCTTCATCACCAAACAAATCATCCTGGCTTTCATTATCACTCATTATTTGGCACCTTCCGTTTTATCCGTTTTTGATTTGTAATTGAATAAATCAATCGTCTTTTTTCGGTGTCTCTCGAACTCCGATTCAATATATCCACCTTTAACGCGGTGGAACTGTTGCAATTTGGCTTTGAAATTGGGAAATTTTACGTCGCGCGGCCCGGTCTTTTTTTTTTTTTTTTTCCTTTCTTTCACCGAAAGGGTTACCCGCCTGAGGAAGTTGACTTTATTTTGACCCTCCCGACCGGCCCGATGTTCCGTCCAATGGATGGTCTCTCGGCAAAATCATCCCGCACGGGCATGAGACAACTCGATCAATTTTTGGTCAAGCATAATCTCTGCCTACATATGATATATTCTTCAACCGGGGGGTAAATTAAAACGAATGTGTATTTTGAGCGATTATCAGGTCCCTTACGAATTCGGAGTTATCTGCCGCTCTGGCAATACGGAACGGAGTCCGGCCAGGACGGTGAAAGTTTCAAGTCGGCACCGATTAATTGCGATTGTAATCGTCCCAAGGCCTAGGACGGACGTCGGAACAGGGCCGCCGACTAAAGAGCTTTCTTTCTACGTACCACGGTGCACGGGTGCATAATGGCAAATACCAAAGAAAACATTTGATGCGTCTGCCATCGGTGGAGCGATCAAATCATCCACTTGCAACCCATATTTTGTCTGTTTTGTTAGATTAAATGAAATGGGATCGAATAGGCTCTAGATTCCAGCTGTGTATGTACATATCTGGGATATCGATATGTCTATCCGTATCTGGAGGCTGATCCTGGTTCCAATTCTTCATTAATTCGATCGTAATAATATATATCAAAACAACGAACAATACGGAAAAAGCCCTGTTAACTCAGCGCCCGGCTGGCTGGGGCCAAGCAATGCTTGGCCCTTGGTTTGAGATATTCGAGAGTGGCCGCCGCCAATGTGGCCCTAAAACAGCAACTCACCAGCCTTGCAAAAAAGTAATATCGGCGAACCGATCTCGACCAATGTCGTGAGAATTAAGCACCGGACAAAACATGCTTTTTCGTGCTTATTCATGTTTTTCGTGCTTTTAAGCGCTTTTTAGCTGTAAAACCCTAACTCAGCGCTACTTTCGACGCAAAAGCAGTGAGAGCGTTGAACTTACGAGGCTCGCACCGCGGCTGTCTGATGCTCCCTTTTTATTTATTTTTGAGTTTATTACGACTCTAGATAATGGCCAGACCATACTCCTATAGTGCTATAGCGCTATTAACACATTGCGTGATATCAATTTGCACAAGAATAATGGAATGTTTACAGCTTGTATATATAACCTTCGGACCAACCATGTCCTAGTAGGTCTAGGTCTATGATTTTAATAACTTTTCCTGTACAACGATATCTTATAATAGACCAACCTCTGTCCACATATGACGTCTGCAGGATCAGGCCCAAAATACCTAAAGTTCTAACATTCGTGGCCATGTGTAGGATCGTGGTATAAGCCGTAATTAACCCATTCCTCGAGCAAGTGCTATGTTATGGATCAGCTAAACAACAAAAACTGTCCCAGGATGGGAGTTCCGCGGGCTGATCAATCACATCGGCCGGCGCTGAGTAGATGACATCATTTTGTCTTTGGTCGGTCTGATTGGTCGACCGGCTTCAAAAGAAAACAATTTCCCTTTTAGTCTACAACCGATAAACGGTTTCCCGAAAGCGTAAGGGCTAAGGGCTAGGGCTGGCGCTAGGCCAGACTGGGCTGGCTGGGGTTAGTGCTAGTACCAGCACCAGAACGAGATCCAGAGCCAAACTAGAATCAGAGCCAAAACCAGTACACAGTACCAGTATCAATGTGGGATATATCGCAACTGTAACCAAATGTAATAGACGGAGATTATTGATGCCGACGCCTTTTTTCACAATCTGCCCCACTCGCCTAAACGGTAATAATTCGGTTGCCAGTTGCCATCCCTCTTCTCTGCGTAATAGTACTATTTCCTATGATAGACTTATTGCTGTCTTGTAGCAGTTCTGTACTACTATTTTCCATTTCTAGTGAGGGGAAAGCCAGCCAGGCCAATTTTTTAATTTTTTTATTTTGTTTTGTTTTATTATTACTTCGAGAAGCACCGACCGAGCATCCTACACCTGAAGCACCTACTCCTGTATCTGCAAGTTTATATGCCATAAGTGTATGATGGAACGGCAGCTTGTTTTTCCAAACCTGGACTTCAAACAGCCAGCCAGCCAAGTTTTGCAAACTATGCGAACCTCTGACGATATCATAAAACTTCCAACCACCAACTACCATTCCATATAATTCTAGGTATACATTTACCTTCTCTCTGGAGACTGCTATCTACAACCTCTTCCATCTTCCATTCATCCTTCCATATTACCTAGATACGTAGCAAAAATCTCTTTTCCCACAGGTCTGGCAAAAAGAAAAAAATCCAAATCTTTCCTATCCTAAGACAATTGTCTCTGAAAATTTCAAGTCAAAGAACCGACCGGATGTAGCAAAAGAAACCACTCGCATCAAGATATAATCCCGTTTGAATTTCCCAGATGCCATCATTTCTTTTTGTCCAGTGGGAAAAGTTGCCCAAAACCATGAGGGAATTCTTTGATTGGACGGCTACGATTACAGTCCGGCTTGAATCAAAAGTAACTGCAGCCTTTTATGTTTTTTCTTTGCTTGTTTACTTGTCTCTTAAGCTTAGATTTCTCTTTGTTTTTTGTTTTTTTTTTCTCCGGAACACCCTCTAAGGGGAAAAACACACTGACGGATATCTCGGGCTGCAGATTTTTTTTATTTTTTTTTTTTCTTTCCTGTTGTGTTGTTTTTTTTATTGTTTTTTTCAAAAAAATCTTTTCTCACACTACTAAATCTCAGATATATATACCCGTTGAAATCCCCTCCAAAAATCTTTTTTCTCTTCTTTTTTTTTTCCTTTCTATTCTAGTAACTTCTCCCCCGTCCTTCTTTTTTATTTAGTATTAAAACCTGAACGAGGTGTAAAACATCTATCAAATCAAGATGGCTACTGAAGGAAACGAAGCTGGCGAAGCTCGTCACGAGGAAACCTCATACGAAAATCTCGAAGAATATGCCGCTCTTATTAAGTTCATCAGTACTCATCGAGAGAAGGAAGATGCCGTCGAAGAGGAAGATGATGACGACACTGCTAAGAAGGCGCCATGGTACGCTCCATGGCGAAAGGGAAAGAAGGGTGGTTCTGGTGATTTTGTCATCCCAGACTCTTGGGTTCAAACTCCATTGAACCAAGGTTTGTCAGAAAGTGAAGCTGAAACTCGACGAAAGAAGACTGGTTTCAATGAAATCACTGCTGAAAAGGAAAATATGTTCTTGAAGTTTTTGAGTTTTTTCCAAGGTCCAGTTTTGTACGGTATGTTGATATATTTTGCCCCGATCGGTGTTTTTTTAGCTCCGATGTTTTGCCGATGCTTTGCCGCATTTGGCAATCATGAAAGGATAGTGATACTAACAACGAATTTTTAGTTATGGAATTGGCCGTTTTGTTGGCTGCTGGTTTGCGAGATTGGATTGATTTCGGTGTTATTATTGGTATTTTGATGCTTAACGCTATTGTTGGTTGGTACCAAGAAAAGCAAGCCGCCGATGTTGTTGCTTCTTTGAAGGCTGACATTGCCATGAAGGCAACTGTTGTCCGAGATGGTCATGAACAAGAAATCAAGGCTCGAGATATCGTTCCAGGTGACATTGTTGTTATTGAAGAAGGTACTGTTGTTCCAGGTGACGCTCGATTGATCTGTGCCTATGACAATCCAGCTGGTTATGAAGATTACTTGGAACACATGAACACTGACGCTTCTACTGAAGGTAAGAGCGAAGAAACCGATGAAGATGAAGATGATGAAAAGACTCGAAAGGTTGGCCATGCTTTGGTTGCCTGCGATCAATCTTCTATCACTGGTGAATCCCTTGCTGTTGACAAGTTTATGGGTGATATCTGTTACTACACTACTGGTTGTAAGCGAGGTAAGGCTTATGGTATTGTTACTGCTTCTGCCAAGAACTCTTTCGTTGGTAAGACTGCTAACATGGTTCAAACTGCCAAGGATCAAGGTCATTTCAAGGCTATCATGGACTCTATTGGTACCGCTTTGTTGGTCTTGGTTGTTGTCTGGATTGTCGCTGCTTGGATTGGTGGTTTCTTCCGTCACTTGAATATTGCTACTCCAGAAGATTCTGATCAAAGTTTGTTGCGTTACACTTTGATTTTGTTGATCATTGGTGTCCCAGTCGGTTTGCCAGTTGTTACCACCACCACTTTGGCTGTTGGTGCTGCTTATTTGGCTGAACAAAAGGCTATTGTTCAAAAGTTGACTGCTATTGAATCTTTGGCTGGTGTTGATATCTTGTGTTCTGACAAGACTGGTACCTTGACTGCTAACAAGTTGTCCTTGCGAGAACCATATGTTGCTGAAGGTGTTGATGTCAACTGGATGATGGCTGTTGCCTCTTTGGCTTCTTCCCACAACATCAAGTCTTTGGATCCAATTGACAAGGTTACTATTTTGACCTTGAAGAAATTCCCAAAGGCTATGGAAATTTTGCAACAAGGTTGGGTTACCAAGTCTTTTGCTCCATTCGACCCAGTTTCCAAGCGAATTACTTCTGTTTGTGAATTGGATGGTGTTAAATATACTTGTGCCAAGGGTGCTCCAAAGGCTATCTTGCAATTGTCCAACTGTTCTCCAGAAGCTGCTGAGTTGTACTCTACCAAGGCTCGAGAATTTGCTCAACGTGGTTTCCGATCTTTGGGTGTTGCTGTTCAGCGAAACGATGAAGACTGGCAATTGTTGGGTATGATGTCCATGTTTGACCCTCCACGTGATGATACTGCTCAAACCATTTTGGAAGCTCAAAACTTGGGTCTTTCTGTCAAGATGTTGACTGGTGATGCTATTGCTATTGCCAAGGAAACTTGTAAGATGTTGGCTTTGGGTACCAAGGTGTACAACTCTGAAAAGTTGGTTCCAGGTGCTTTGACTGGTGCTTTGCAACACGATTTGATTGAACGTGCTGATGGTTTTGCCGAAGTTTTCCCAGAACACAAGTACCAAGTCGTTGAAATGTTGCAAGAACGAGGTCACTTGACTGCCATGACTGGTGATGGTGTTAACGATGCTCCATCCTTGAAGAAGGCTGATTGTGGTATTGCTGTTGAAGGTTCTACGGAAGCTGCTCAAGCTGCCGCTGATATTGTCTTTTTGGCTCCAGGTTTGTCTACCATTGTTGATTCTATCAAGGTTGCTCGACAAATTTTCCAAAGAATGAAGGCTTATATTCAATACCGTATTGCCTTGTGTTTGCATTTGGAAATCTACTTGGTTACTTCTATGATTATCATCAATGAAACTATCCGAACTGATTTGGTTGTCTTTATTGCTTTGTTTGCTGATTTGGCTACCATTGCTGTCGCTTATGACAATGCTCACTACGAACAACGACCAGTTGAATGGCAATTGCCAAAGATTTGGATCATCTCTGTTGTTTTGGGTACTTTGTTGGCCTTGGGTACTTGGGTTATCCGAGGTACTATGTTCTTGCCAAATGGTGGTATCATTGAAAACTTTGGTTCTGTTCAAGGTATTTTGTTTTTGGAAGTTTCCTTGACTGAGAACTGGTTGATTTTCGTTACCCGAGGTGGTAAGACTTGGCCATCGATCCAATTGGTTTTGGCTGTCTTTGCTGTCGATGTTCTTGCTACTTTGTTCTGTGTGTTTGGTTGGTTGTCTGGTGAACCAATGGTCACCAACCCAAAGACTACTTATGAACAAACTCAAAATGGTTGGACTTCTATTGTTACCGTTGTTGTCGTCTGGGCCTACTCTATTGGTGTCACCATCATTGTTGGTATGGCTTACTTCTTGATGACCCGAAACAAGTGGTTGGACAACTTGGGACGAAAGGACCGACATCAATCTAACGCCCGAATGGAGAATCTCATTAGTCACTTGTCTAAGTTGGCTATTGAACACACTCGGGATGCTTCTGGCAACGATCGATATGAGCTCGCTGCCAAGGCTACCACTCAAGAGGATATGGAATAAACAATTTTTGTTTTAAATTGTTTTTTTTGTTTGTTTTCTGTTGCAAATTGTTTGTTTTAAAAAGTGTAATCGTTTAATATTTTTTGATTATAGTTGTATATTAATATACCCAAATTTATAGATTTTAATTTTTGTCTTTCGTTGTAGAAACAAGAAAAAGCTTCTGAATTTTATACGGGGTGTTGGTATTGTATTACAAAGTAGTTGGTGTTTGGGGGTTATTAACACTTGTGAAATGGGCATATTGTTTGGTAGACTGGTGCCAATCTTGTAAGGTGCTCAAGCGGACAAATTGAGATCTAATAATAATAATAAAAAAGCATCGTTTAACACTTATAAAAGTTTTGCCGCGCCGCGCGGCTCTGTAGTACTAAAATGTCTGCCCTTTTGAATTTACCGCCGCACTATCCTTATTCATTAGGGCTAGGGGTTTCCTAAAATAATATATTCCAGAATTGCAAAAAAAAAATTACCGTTTCCATAAGAAACGATATAAAGGTGTTTGAAAACGTGCCGCTGCCTAGAATCGAACCAGGGTCTGCTCGGCCACAACGAGCTGTACTAACCACTATACTACAACGGCTTGAAAATTCACAAAATAATTTGACATTCAATCGGTCTGACTCAATACAAGGCCGCACGGCGTGCGGCGGAACTTGCGATATAAAACGGTTTTGTTTCCTGATTGATGGTTGTATGATATTGTATTGGGTTTGGATGTTCGGTTGGTTATTGTTAGGCTACCCAGAGCCTTTCAATATGTTGATACCTCTTACCAGTTCATTACTCTTCGCTTCGATGGTTATACCGTATACACCATTCTTATGATTAATAAAGGAGCTAATACTCCAAGGGCCATATACCAACGTCCACGTTGACGCCCGCACAGAAAGGCTCTCTCAACTTTAGCTTTTATTGGCAAAAAGCTATATGTATACGACGAATGTTTTTAAAAATGGAAAATGTATAAAAATAAAAAAGGATTCAGGCAATGAGAGAAAAAATAAAAATAAAGAGCTTCAAGTGCCACAATTCTTAACTAAACCAGACGTTAACACCACCCGCCACAGTGACCACCATAAGCCGCTTCTGTTCAATCGGGCTCGTGTCGCCGTGGATTTCGGAAAAGTTCTGCAACAGACGCACCAAAACATAGGTCGCCTCAGTCATGGCCAAGTTCATACCCAGGCATACCCGATGGCCGCCACCAAACGGCAAAAACGTCCATGGTTTGGGCATCTTTTCAGCTTCCCATCGTTCTGGCCGGTATTCATCTGCATCTGCGCCCCAAATATCCTTGTCATGGTGCAGTGCATACACGTTCCATTGGACAGCAGTGTTTTTAGGAACAAGCACAGGCGATTTGCCGTCCTTGCCGCCACCGGTTGGCAGGACCGTGTCACGGCTGGCCATTCGGGTATTCGTTGGAACCACTGGATGCAACCGTTGAGCTTCGTTGACCACATGCTTGGCATAATCAAACTTTTGAAGCTTCTCATAGGTAATGTTTTCCACGTCGGTACCAAACCTTTCAATCACTTGCTCTCGAAGCTTGTTCCAAACTCGTGGGTTTCGCAACAACAATGCAATTGTAAACGACATTACTGCCGCAGTGGTATCCCGACCTGCAACAAACACATTAAACGCCTGATCTCGAAGTAGTTCAGGGTCCTGGGTCTTTTTGGACAATTCTCTCAAAAAAAAGTACCGCTTACTGCCATCACCTTGCTTGTCGGTGGCCTTTTCGGATCTCTTACCATTGAGTTCCCTGTCGACATAGTAGTCAAAAAACCGTTTGCATTTTCGAATCGCTCTTCGGAATGGCGGGCCGTCGACCAATGGATACAACGCCTGTGACAGGAATCGGTATACCACGTATGTCTGTGCAACGTCAAAAGCCTCTGCAAACTCACTCGTGCACCCACCAAGAGTATTGGCAGATTCACCAAACAAATAGTCAGAAACCGTGTCCAAAGTGAACATGAAAAACAGCTTTTGAATATCCACCGGTTGTTGCTTTTCACCGCTATCCTCGAGGATTGAAAGCAGGTTTTTCATGGTCCGTTCCAAATGGCTCACGTGAGAAATTGCTTCTTTGGTGAAATGTGGTCGAAGCAATGATCGGGAAGTATGCCATGGCTCACCACTTAGTGTAAACACACCAGCACCGGTAACAATGCCCATCTTTTCCAGTCGGAATAACACATTGTAATCTTTATCATTTGTTGAAAGCAACGCCTTGATGTTTTCCGGGTCGCAGATGGAAATGGTTGTCTTGTGGAACACTGTGAATCGCATTGTTCGTACATTCCCATGTGTCTTGAACACTTCACTAACTGCTTCAATCATTCGATTCTTCCTCGCCGCTCGAATCGTCCACCATATACTCTTCAAACCCAAGGGACCACTTTTCAAGCTCACCGGAGGTTCACATCCTCTAGCTTTGCTTTGTCTACGATAGTTGAATTCCATGATCCATTCTACCCCCCAGATGTAGAATACCAGCGCACCAGTGACAAGTGCTAATGCCCACATGCTTTTTGCTCTGTTGCTTGTATTTGTTTGAATACTCAAGATAGGAAGTAGGCTGTAGTTTTGTAATCTATATATACCCCCGCACTGAGCTGACCTTGCACTACCAATTACCGCTTTAAGGCATCATCATTAATCAAACACCTAATTTGTTTGTAAAAGTCTATTAATCGTATACGTGGGGCTCAAATTTGCTATGGCCCCGGAATAATTATTTAAACGTTTATATACATCTACTTCGGTAGAGAAGCGGGGGTGCCGGCTGCTGTTGATCTTTCTGGCCTTGAATATAATACCGTGGCGTACACAACGACCGCCGCACCAACCACAAAATTGACCGACATTGAAAAGTCGTCAAAAAACATGACACTAGCAACACTACTGATCAAGATAGAGATCGAGGTGGCAAAGTTCTTGGCGATATTATCTGCATATTTGACACACAATGCAACGACAATCCCTCCAACTGCTTGAAGAATGATTGCAGTCCAAACAACAGAATTGTATCCATGGAAGAACCCATTTTCTGCAATCTTCGCCCCGTCTTTACCCCAAACCCCGAGGAATAATGCCGGGAAGAAGGAAAAAAATGATAATTGGATATTGCGCGTCCATAACGACGCCTTGCTACCTTTCAAAACCTTTTCAAAGTAAACCCCTGCAAGGCCACTAAGAACACAAGCCACCGCTACCGAAATCAATCCAGCCATCCGGTTCATTTCACCATTCGATTGCTTAACCTCAGGCTCCTGGCCATACAGATAATATCGGACGACATCTGCTGGAATCTGAACCATACCGATACCTGCAGTCAGCAACACTAACGAGGTCCACTGCGTCCTTGACAGCACTCGATGAAGCATCGACACTGCGAAAAACGCAGTCGTCAGAATCTTGAGCTGATAAGTTACCTGGAAAGTCGCCGCATCAAGATTCGATACTGCAATGTATTGTAGACTGTTTTGTAGTGTATACAACACTGCTGGAATCGTCAATTTCCACCAGTCTCCGGAAACAACCTCTTTGTACGCCTTTCTTGCGCTCCCATACTGTCTTATTGATACAAAAGAACAGATCAGAAACTTTATCACTTCGTTCAAAAGTACCGCCGTAGACGCGTAGTACCGGCTGCTGGCGTCATAACCAGGCATTACGCGCGAATAATGCATCACTAGGATCAGCGATGAGTTTTGAATAGTGAGCTACAGAGCGCAATTATTAGCATCAAGCCTCCCATTAGTATAGTACATACCGTCACCAAGGAAATAAGCTTCAACGGGACTCCCCCGAGGGTAGGTGAAGAATCCATCATCTTGTATGTCGAGAGGGATCACAACTCGAGATATGCGCGAGAGATAAAAGTCTTTGACCATACTGTTCCTTAGCTTGGCTCTCATCGAACCATATATGCCACGCGTATTCGCCGCGCAGCGCCCCTTTTTTACCAGGCAACAACCGTGGACGGCCCTAAACCTAATTATTCCTTCCTGATTCATTTCAAACAATATATATTAAAAAACCCTTTAAATATTTATATAAAAGCCTTAGTTGTGTGTGAGTTTATTTTTAAACTGGAATATCTCCAGCTGGTGCGGCCTGTTCACCATTTTCAAAGTAATCGGCCATTTCAGCGTCCAATTCTTCAACAGTCTTTGCTGCTCGCTTGACTTTCTTAGCAGGACCAGTCTTCTTCTTTGCAGCAGTAGCAGCAGAATTACCAGCCTTTTTCTTTCCACCAGTAACTGCAGGCTTTGCATTTTGCTTGCCCTTAGAATTAGTAGAAGTAGCTGGAGCAGCACTAGTTTTCGTTAGTCTTTTATATCCTCCCCCTTTCAGTTCATTCACATACACAGGGTTTAATCGTGCCGATAATGGCTTCTTGTTCAAATCCATAACCAATTCCACCTTTTTTTTTTTTTTGTTAATTACGTGTTCCCGTTGATTTTTTTTCTTCATACCTTCATAGTTCGTGCACCGCTATCAATTGAGGTGTTATTGAATCGATTAACAGCTTTAGAAGCATCACCTTGTCGCTTAAAAGTGACGTTAACAATACCAGTTCGATGTCCCTTGGCGTTATATGTGGATTGACACTTTGTAATTGGGCCAATTTCATGTGAAAAGTACTCCTAATCAATTTTGGGTTAGAGCTGTTCATAAATTGAACAAACTCTTCATAGAGAAAAAAACTAAAATTTCTCGAGCTTGTGGGGATGGGGGATTTTTCTCTCCAAAAAGGAAAACTCACGTACCTTTACAGACGTTTCAGTAACATCTGGAGGCTGAGAGAGAGAGCTGTTAGCTTGACTGATGATAAACAAAATTATCAGTCGAATAAAAGAAAATGAGTAAGAATATAGGTAAATCGATCGATCGGTCAAAAACAACAACGGCAAAAAAACAATCCTCCAAAAACGATGATGATGAAAAGTCTTCTGTTTATTTTGTTCATGAAATTAGAAGACACACCCCGTTCTCCCCCAAGGACCCCCGAAAAAGCTTGTTTTTTCTGTCGTTTCATTCAATTTTTTTTTTTTTTTTCAACCCACAATAAAACCAAAAAAAAAAAAAGAACTTTTTATTTCCCCGATATAACCACAACTCTTCTCTTATTTCTTATATTCGACAAAGAAACCATTCATACCAAATTGGAAATGATAATACGATCTGCCATTCTGGCATATTCAGCCAGTTGATTTGGAACAGCGTTAGAACTAGCCGCAGATTTTTGTTGATTGGCCTTCTTCTTTTCCTTCGTCACAGCTTTTTTAGAAGCAGTGCTTGGCTTTGAAGCAGCCTTTGCTTTACCAACACCACCTGCAGGAGCATTTCGACGAGATCGTCGCGGCTTTGCAGAGATAATATCGTCTAGTGACTTGTCGAGAAGATTGGACATGATGATGGTGATGATGAGTGGCGGGTTTCCAGAATGTCGTGAAGGAAGGGACAACAAATGCAAAGATGTTGGGAAGAATTTTACAAAAACAAAAGTGGAGACACCACAGCCGGGTAAAGTTGGATTTTTAACCGCGACGGTAAACTCTATTGAATGCGGTTTCATAATTCTATTTTTGAGATTTAAGATCTGATGGCCATTGGCTGTGGGATAAAATCTTAAAAACTGGTCGGCCAGCTGCTATAGATTAATCTAGCCAAGATAGTCAAATTCATCATTATTACATAACGTATGCATTTCGGTTTGGGCTTTATACATATTGACGGCTGCAGCTATTAACCCACAGCGCTTATGTTAGATTTCCCCCCTTTTTTTTTTTATTTTTTTTTTACTACTTCTTCTCAGGCCTTCTCCTAGCCCGGCCGGGCTGTTCATATATTAAGACGCGCCCCAAATTATTATTTTAACCCCTTCTTTTTTTTTTTCCACTCCAATAACATACCAAAAGTCTATCACTACCGAGATTGTCGAGAATCAACGACAAGACGAAATGTACGAAGCGGAAGACGACGTATCGAATGAAAATCATGTCGAATATGTTCTGACAGCAGATTTTGACATTGATGCTGGCCCAACCATGGCATTTCAATATCCAGCGCCTATTCAAGGAGACCGATACCTAATGGCCGAATTGATGCTGCCTGATGGTTCGCATTCAAGGGTTCAAGATTGGACAGTATTCTTCTTGTATAAACGAGTGGGGAGTGATTCACTAGAATATAGCATCAGTGACGAAACCGAGAAACAAAACGCAACCAAGTATTATGTGCTGAATTTGTGTCAAACAGAGTATACCGACACAGTGAAAAGAGGTGCAAAAGTACGTTCAATGTGTTTAATCACTCCACATCCATATTTCCATGTCTTCAAACCATTGTTGATTTTGGCATTGGATGGCTACCTGAAAAATCCAAGTATTGAATACTTGAAGACTCTTTACAATGCGATCAATTCAATTGACCTGTCAAGAATGCCCAGGTTGACTCCCTCGGAACGATTAGTGCTGGCATCTAGTGAGAATACAACATTGTTTAGCGAAAAGTTTGAACAGGCATTGGGTAAAAATTCCGAACAAGTGGAAAACGGTGGAGGTCCTAATGAACCATCGTACTACATTGATTTGAAAAATCAAGGGGTAGTAGACCGAATATCTGTTCGGGATACTCATTTTTTTGAATCTCGAGTGGATTTCAATGGTATGAAAATTCCAGTCAAGATCCCCACAGATTTTTTCCCCGAATCAGTAGGTGATTTTTCATTGAAAAAACTGATTTCGACATTGTTGGCGATTAATGCTAAATTCGAGGTGTTGCACCCTCAGCTAACGATTTACGGCCCAAATACTCCGCCTTTGATTGTGTTGATTAATTCATTGTTGACGCAAAAGAGGATTTTATTTGTGGGGCTGAATTCTGCATCTAGTGATATCGCTGAACATGTGCTAGCCGCTTGCTCATTGGCATCTGGGGGTATTTTACGATCTTTTAATACTCATGCCTTCCCATACACCGACTTGAGTAAAGTTGACGACTTGTTACAATCGCCAGGGTATATCGCCGGGGTGAAGAACCCAGCGTTTGAACGCCATCCAGGTTGGTGGGATGTGCTAGTGGACGCAGAAGGAATGACAATGAAGATTTCACCGGATATAGGGTCACCAATAAAGGTAGCCCAGCAAGCTGGTACTGCAGGGTCTCCTAGTGTAAATCCTGATGATATTCAATTTGTTGACGAGTTGAAGAAAATGATGGCCAATCACTATGGTGAGACCACAATCCGGGCTCATTGCAGGCATTACTTGAAACGATTTGTAAGAATTGCAACGAATTATGAAGAACATCGATATGGATCAACGACTTTATGGCCTGCTTCGAATACTGACTATAAGGTGGTACCAGGGTACGGGTATACCTGGCCATCGGATCAACAAAAGCTTGCCGATTTTAACACTTATTCACCAGTAATTGAAGGCTGGAAACAGTCTAGGTCTTATCGATATTATGTTGAAGATCAAAAGGACTATGTATGGGAAAAACCTCCAAAATATGTGGTTGATTTTGAATATCATTTGGATCGGTTGCGGTTGCAACGGCTGACGTATGAAGAATCAGGGTTCATTTTCAACACCTTGTGTTCACATACCAAAGATTATGACGATATTAACAAGCTTTTATCAGCCTCGTCGCTGGGTAATTTATTCTATCTTTCTCTAGGACTTTTCCATCGAGATTCATCAGTACGGTCAATGACGGTGCTGTTGATTCAACGGGTTGAAAGACATGCTGCTGGTAAAGTGTTTTTCAAGAGCATGAGCCAATTCCAACGGCTAGCTTATAAGCGGCTACAATCGGAAATGCATGAGCAGAATAAAATTCCAGAAAAAGTTCAAGAAAGGGCGGCGGAGAGAGAAAAGGTAGAAACGATTCAGGACGGGACTCCTTTTTAATGTAATGTAATGTTTGGGTTTTTTGTTTGTTTTTGTTTCTATAGATATTTATTTTTACCGTTATTTTGTCTTTTTTAATTATTTTTTAAAGTGTGTTTTCTTAATTCTTACGATTGGGGGGTTCTTTGAATTCACCAACACACTTATTTTTCAACAATTACGATCACACACAAAACTCCAGCTCCTCCAAGGGGGGAGCAATATTTAACGGCCAAATGGGTCATCACAGTCGCTATAATTGAACGTATAATATTCTTCTTTTGGGGGGTATATCAAGATGCTCATATGGAACCGAGGTATACTGACATTGACTATTTTGTGTTCACCGACGCGTCTCGGTTCATGGCAAGAGGGAGGTCTCCATATGAACGGGAAACTTATAGATATACTCCGTTACTAGCATGGTTATTGTTACCTACGACTCGATGGTTTTCATTCGGCAAGGTGTTGTTTGCAGTAGGGGATTTGATCGCTGGGTATTTGATTCTACAGCTGTTGAGAATGCGAAAAGTGCCGGAAAAAAAGGCCGTGATTTATTCATCAATTTGGCTGTTGAACCCAATGGTTTGTACAATTTCGACTAGAGGCAGTAGTGAGGGGTTGTTGGGGGTTATGGTGATTTCGTTTGTATGGGCATTGTATGCCAAAAAATATGCATTGAGTGGAGCATTGGCTGGACTGGCGGTGCATTTTAAGATTTATCCAATCATCTACATTCCAAGTGTAATTTGGGCGATGGAGGAGGGCACTCCACTGGTATCATGGTTCAAATTTGTTAACCGAGAGCGGCTCACATTTGCTGTTAGTTGTGCGGTGTCGTTTTGTGCATTGACTGGGGTGTGCTATTGGTTATATGGGTACCAATTCCTGCACGATTCGTATTTGCATCATCTAAGCCGGGTGGATCATCGGCATAATTTCAGTCCATATTCGACACTGTTGTATATCTCTGTCGGGGGATCTGGACCGAGTTCATGGGCATTCCTGCCTCAATTGGCATTATCCGGAGTGATTCTGCCATTGGCGTTTGCCAAACGAGATTTGATCAAAACCATGTTTTTGCAGACGGTGGCATTTGTCACGTTTAACAAGGTGTGTACGTCTCAATATTTCATGTGGTACATGGTACTATTGCCGTTTTATGGCCCGGGAATCCAACTTGGCCGAAAACAGCTCTGGGTGGGTGTTGCAGTGGCGTTATGGGTTGGATCTCAAGCAGCATGGATCAGCCAGGGTTATTTGTTGGAGTTTGTTGGTGAATCGACGTTTTATCCAGGGCTTTTCTACGCTACGTTAGGATTCTTCATTGTGAATTGCTGGGGGTTGGGCTTGTTTATTAGTGCAATGTAAATTAAATAAACCACTACTTTCGTCGGATTCTTCGCAACAATGCTAGCATTGCAATAGCCATTGCAAACAATTGTTCCTTGAAAAAGAACAAGAAAGCCGCAGACAATGCAGATTGGAGTACTTTAGTGGTGATCCCTTTGTACAACCCAGCGACACCTTCATTAGCAATGATTTGACGTAGCCCGTCAATCAAATTACCACTATCTTGTTCATTTTTCTTTCGCAATTGCGATCGCGATTTCAACGTAATGTATGGATAAGTGGTAGAAGTGGCGATGATCTTACCAAGAGCACCCAAGAAAAACGCGTCAGTGGCCGTCAACTTTCGTCGTTTTTGAACAACGTTTTTCAATTGTTCAAAAATGGTATATTGCAAAATTGGATTCGCCACAAGCAACAGCGCTGGTGCGATACCAGAGAATAGCGCCTTGACGCCATCAGTTTTGATGATATCTTTGACGGTAGCGACAGTGCCTCGTTTTTCTCCGCCATCGCGGACAGTCATCCGAGTGTTGACGACCCAGATTGGGTTTGTGATTACCACGGTAGCGGATCCTGCAAGTGCACCTGCAGCCATTGTCTGAGGTGTAGACATGATCTTGGACTTGTAGAGCGCCTTGGTACCTTCATAAAAGTAGTAGTATACAAAATTCGTAACTGCAATACCGAATAATGCGGAATCCAACCCAGAGTATAAACCAGAGATGCCTTCTCGTTGGATGATCTGTTTGGCGGCTTGAATTGTAGTGGTTTTCGTCACATCCGCATCATCGGTAGTAGCAGTGGCTTTTGTCTTTTGGGCGCGTGTGGCTTCAGTCTGGGCTCGTGTAGAGAGCGTGATTAATGGATATGTGACAACGGTGGACAAGACACCACCTCCTGCACCGGAAAGCGCGTGTGCGATATTGTCGTTGTTGCTCATGTTTGTCTATTTTTGCTGATTGCAGATGACGATGAAAATGTGGAGCAAATGGAGGTATTTAAAAGGAATAATGGGACGAAAAGTGGCATGTGCCGCGGTAAACCTCGGCTCGATGGCACCAGCTCCGAGCTTTGAAGTCACATTCGACAAGCGAGAGGGAAGGTCCGATCGCTTAGAGGTTACACCAGCCGATGGAGACTTGAGGTCTGATATTTCAGAATTCATTTTCCGATACCTCAAGATTTTCAGATGCTTGCTTCCGATTGTGATTCGGTTTCTGACTCCGACCATGTCTAATAGGTCATCTCGCCTTTTACCCAGCGCACGGCTGAACAGCTTAGGGAAAAAAATAATTTATTCCCAATATTTGCACGTCGGGGGCATCGAAACCGAAAATTTTGTTCACACACAAAAATGAAAGTACTAGTAGCCGCAGAGGACAGTGGAAGCGTCAAGGAGATTGTTTTCCCTCGAGACACTGACACGTCCGTTCAGACAGCTCCTCAACCTGAATCAATAGAAACAAGAGTCGAACAGGGCCGGGCAGCATGTGTGGAACGAATGATTATGGCCGGTAAAGGTGATAGCGTCAAAATCGTTTTGGCAAGACGGAATGGGGCAGTTGAAGTGTATGATAAAGAATTCGAATTGATCCATAAATGGGATGCAGTTTCCAAGGAGAAATTCATCGGATTGGTTCAATCAGCTAAACGTCAGGTGGTGATTGTGGCGGACTCAAAGGGGTTGATCTGTCGGTTGGATTTGAAGACGTTTGATAAACAAAGCATACAATACAAGACAGAAAAGACTCTCAGCATACTAAAACAAAGTCCGTTTGATGAAAAGATTGTTGCTGTTGGCGGCAAAGAGCTCGACCTAGAGATTCTCGAGCTTGATTTTGAAGCCGAATCCTACAAGTCTACATTCAAGGGCAAGAACGTCAAGAATGACCGGTTAGACATGCCGGTGCCAATCTGGGTTGAAAACATGGTATTTGTATCCCCAACGGACTTTATCACTAGTACGCATTACGGCCAGCTACGAATCTACAACAGCGTCAAAGGCCGGCGACCACAGCACGATATCAAAGTCAGCGACAAGCCGGTGACTTTGCTGGTGCTCAAACCGGGTGCTGCAGCCGTGGTATATAGTGATAATCATATGACCACAGCGGAATATTCCATCTCGGAATTGCGAAGCTTGGGTAAATTCCATGGCGCTGTGGGTGCTGTTCAGGATATGCACCATAACAAGGCGCTAGCCACCGGTGGGCTGGATCGGTACTTGAGAGTATTCGATATCGACTCGCATGATACTCTGGGGAAGATCTTTGTAGGTACGCAGATTACTTCTGTATGGGTCGTTGATGGTGAAGCGAAACGAAAGGTGGAAGAGGATGAAGATGAACTGTGGGAACAATTAGACAAGAAACGTAAAACTGCAAAGAAATAGATTGTATAAAAAAATCGCACGTTTTTTTACTAATTATATATTCATTTTCTTTGTGAATCCAGCTTTACGGTTGTGATTACCATGCTTTGCCTTGTTGCGCTCTTTACGCTTATGCTGTTGTTCCGGGTTTGAAGTTGAAGTGCCAGGAGTGGACGAAGTGTTGTGCGGCTTTTGCTCCTTCTCGTCCTGCTGCTGCTCTTTTTGCTTTCCTTTGCCGCCCTTGTAGTTCAACAGATCTACTTCATTATCCCGCATTCCAAAGTATTTATCCTCAATCATGGTCTTTTTCCTTGGATGTCGAGTCAACATACTAGCCCAGCCTTCAATCTGCTCATCCGACCAATCTGTTTTCCGTTTCATCTCTAGCCGTTCTTTTGTCTTTCTCGATTTCTGGGCCAACATGTCAGGATTCCGCTGATACATGTACCACAGATACTGCTCAATTCTGTCCACTGCAGCACTCGTCTTGCCCTCGTCCTCATGCGTTTCAGCGTCATCATACGTATCATCATATTCGTCCTCGTCAGTGTCATAAAGCAATCGTAACGTCGTCTCCAGATGAGACTTGTTGGCCTTATCCAATCCCTTCTTTGGTTTTTTGCCAAATGTAAAATTCTGCGGTACTTTTGACAACGATTGTGAAGGCTTTCTTTGTTTAATAACATGACTCGATGACTCTGGTTCTGGCTCTGGATTCTCTAGCAAATAACTAGTCAATGCTTCAACAGATCCATGATATTTCCCTAGTAAATGTTGCACCTTTTGCACGCTCAATTGTGGGAACAAATCAAGCACCATTGATACCTTTTCTGGATCCGCATGCACAACTTGATCACCCATCACTTTGATCCGATGAGCAGTTTCTCCACCAATCCGGTCCAATTCTCGATACCAGTCATCATTACACATTTCCTTGACGATTTTCACGCTAGTAATCAACACCGCAACCGGTTCCACCACGTTCAAACGATCCTCGGTTAAAAAATGCAATGCCAATCGTCTCAACTTTGGTACAACCCCCGGTACCTGCTCCACATATGCTGTAGTTTTGTGTACATTTGTTGGTCCGTATAACTCGACAAAGTTCCACACTGTTTCCACACTGGGTAACTGTAACTTCCCATCTATCACCATCTTGAAAACAATGCATCGAAGCGGCGATATATCATCACTGGACGCATTGTTGATATAGCTGGCTAGAAAATCACTCACACCATCATCGCCATTTTGCAACAAGGTAATCCAATTATTTACTACCTTTTGCCACGTCTTTTCATCCACTTGGGTGCGGATTTCCAACGGAGGATACGCCAACATTTAGTATTAGTTGATTTTTGTGATTTTGTAAAAGTGTAAAAAAGCGTGCAAAAAGATGAAATCCCAACATCAACCTAGAAATGACGACGAATGACTCAGAGACCAGAGCTGACAAACTCATTAAAAACCCACCACCTGGATATCTTGGGTTTGTAGCAGGTTTATTCTCCGGAGTTACGAAATTGGCAGTTGGACATCCATTTGATACCGTCAAAGTTAGACTTCAAACTGCATCTAAAGCTCAATTCCGTGGACCCATAGACTGTGTGATCCAAACAGTCCGCAAAGAAGGATTCCGGGCATTTTACAAAGGTGCAACACCTCCACTGGTAGGATGGATGGTCATGGATAGTGTCATGTTAGGGTCACTTCATAATTATAGACGGCTGTTGAAAGATCATGTATATCCGCACGAATCGGAGCTACCATTTACCGGTAAAATCACCGCTGGAGCATTAGCAGGATGGACAGTCAGTTTTGTTGCTGCTCCTGTGGAACATGTCAAAGCTCGTTTGCAGGTTCAATACGATGCAAAGACAAAATTATACACTGGTCCGATCAATTGTGCCATGACTTTGATCCGAGACCAAGGCGTATTCCGCGGTTTGTACCGTGGGTTACTAGCTACCATGATCTTTCGAACCAATTTTATCTTTTGGTGGGGGTCATATGACATTTTCACCAAATGGTTTGAACGGAATACAAACATGTCTACTGCTCCAATCAACTTTTGGGCTGGCGGGTTAGGCGCTACTGTATTCTGGATCACTGCATACCCATCTGATGTTATCAAACAGCAGATCATGACTGATGATATGAAAAATCCAAAATATAAATCCTGGATGCAGGCGGCAAGAGGTGTGTACCAAAGAAGCGGCTGGCAGGGGTATTTTAGAGGGTTTGGTCCGTCCATTGTAAGATCTTTCCCAGCTAATGCTGCGGCATTAGCAGCATTTGAAGCGGCAATGCGTTTCCTTCATTAATTATTCTATATGCTGCGTTTCTTCTTCCTTTTATTTTTCAGATCTCATTTCTATTTTTCCCATGGCTTCTGTCGCTGCGAAGCTGTCGGTTCTGACGACGCCTCTTCCCCGAGTACTGTATCTGGAATATCTTTAATCCCTGGTACCGGTTTACCAGCCATAATCAACTCTACAATCTGTTGATATGACTGCGGAAGCGGATCTTCTTCTTGTTGAGTTTGTTTTGAAGCTTCTTCTTCTTCTTGTTGTTGAGACTTTCCTTTCCATTTCTGGTACTCCTCCAAGTCAATCTCATTGCCGAACTTTTTGGCGTAGAAAAACACCTTGGCTCTCAAAGTCATGTCTTTTGTATTTCCAACATTCTGCAGCACTTGTTGCATCCCTGCTTGAAATTCTATATCCTTATCCCATGGATAATCGTCGAAATCTTGAAACTGCTGGTCCATTGTTTGTAAAAAATAGTGGAAGTGGAGAAACCGACATTCGGACGACCGCGGAGATAGCGACACAAAAAAACAAAACAAAACCAAAAAAAAAAAAAAAAAAAAAAAACAATATTATTAAAATTCTTCCGTATTAATCTACAATGGCTTCTTCACCACGTTCTTCTGCTGATACAACTGCCATACATTGGAATGCACTAGAATAAGAAGATTTCCAAAATCGAACTTTACCATCATCTCCCGCAGATGCTAAGATGGTACCAGTCAAGTTCCAACTAACCCGCCATACCTCACCACGATGATCATCAAATTTGGATAACAATTCCACATTCAAACTCTCATCGTCTCCAGAGGATGGTGTAACTTTGAAAATTCTTACATAACCATCCTTCGACGCTGTTGCGATCAACTGGTACCCACGTCCCATTGATGGCGCCCAAGCCACATCTCGAATCAGCCCTTTATGCTCTGGTAATTGAGCTGCTTTGACAAACTTGCCAGTATGATCTTTTTGATAAATAAACGCGTCTTCCAAAACACATACCACGATATGTTCTTTGAAAAACATTGAGGGACACCATGACAATGCAAATGAAGATTGCAAAGTTCGATTTGGCGGGTTAGACAAGATATCAATCTCCACCAATGGGGACCAATAAGACATTGTATTCGGATCCAAAGCTTCATGGATTCGGAAAACCCCGTCGGACCCTATTGATGCTAACTTGAGCCCCAAGTGGCTTGGTGCAAACTCTATATCATACAATGGTCCGCCAAAATCTTGGATTGTATGCCGCTTTCTCCACCGTTTACCCGTACCACCAGATTCTCGCGTATCTTCTTCGAAAATTCTCACTGTTGCGTCATTCGAGCATGTTGCAATTACTTGCCCAAACTCTGGACCTGCCCATGTTATTTTGATAATGGCTGAATCGTGAGCTCGCCAAGAATCGTTCAATTCCCACCCGTTGTCTGTTTTATCGAAAATCTTGATATATTGATCAGAAGAACAGGTAGCTAGACGTCTTCCGTAAAAATCGTATGCAATATCGTGCACCAGGTCTTCGTGCCCAGCAAGAAATGGTTTCATTGTTAGCTTTGGGTGTGTGGTTAGGAGGAGAAGAATTAATTCACACCATTCATCCCAACACGCATTGAATATACTGAACGTATACGCATCTTCAATGAAGTCAGTATCAATAGCTACGGCCGTTGCAGGCGTGGCGACAATTTGTTATGCAAATCATCCCTTAGTTTCTTCTCTTGGATTTGCCATCTCCGGTGGTGCAATCACTTTTGAGCTGATTCCTCGGTTAGGGCCAAATTTCATCAAGGTGGGATTAAAAGGGGCTGATCTGGCCAAAAAGGACAAGCCGGTACTACCAGAGACTATGGGAGCCATTTCCGCCACTGTATATCTTTTTTTGATGGTATTTTTCATACCATTTGCATTTTTGCAATATCTGGTGGTGGCTACATCTGGTGGTGGTAACCGAGATGAAGGGGTTGAAGTGAATTATGGCCGCACTTTACACCTGTTCCCACATAATAAACTGGCAGAATGGTTGTCTGCATTGTTGTGTCTTCAAGCAATGTTCATGCTCGGAGTTGCAGACGATTTGTTTGACATTCGGTGGAGAAATAAATTCTTTTTGCCAGCAATTGCTTCAATCCCCCTGTTGGTGGTGTATTACGTGGATTTTGGCGTGACGCGTGTAATGCTGCCGCCGTTTCTGGGGCTCGGATCATCGGTGGATTTGGGCATGTTTTATTATGTTTACATGGCAGCTACAGCAGTCTTTTGTACCAACTGTATTAATATTTATGCCGGGATTAACGGGTTGGAAACTGGCCAATCGTTTGTCATTGGGTTGGTGTTGTTGTTGAATGATTTGTTGTATATTGTGGTACCAGGGAATCCAGCCGAAGAGTCTCATTTATTCAGCGCTTATTTGGTGTTACCGTTCTTGGGGGTCACTTTGCCATTGCTTTATTACAATTGGTTCCCAGCACAAGTCTTTGTTGGTGATACTTTTTGCTATTTTGCCGGTATGGTCTTTGCGGTTTCCGGGATTTTGGGTCATTTTTCAAAAACACTATTGTTGTTCTTGGTCCCACAAATCTTCAACTTTGTGTATTCTGCACCTCAACTATTTGGGTTAGTAGCATGCCCTCGACATCGTCTACCAAAAGTCAACAAGCAAGGGCTGATGGAACCTTCAAGGACGAAGATGAGTCCGCGGAATGCATTGATTTTGAAGTTGCTTGCAAAGGTCCGTCTGGGGCAAGTCTGGGAAGAGACCAATGAAGCTTCGAACCTTACACTTATCAACCTTGTTCTGGTGTGGTTTGGACCTATGCGGGAGGATAAGCTCGCGACTGTGCTAATGGCGATCCAATTGGCGACTGGTATTGGAGCTATAGTTCTCCGTCATACCATCGCTGCATTGATCTTTGGCCGTGACAATCTTTAATGTTTTTATAAATACCAATGGAATGGGGGATGGTGTGGTGTGGTGCGTTGCGATTAATCATATGGTTATAATTGGTCAATAGATATGAAATTATGGGCTTGAGTAAACCCATCGATATAGCGCAAAACACAGTCTACAATTACCTGAAATAGTTGTTTCTGATATTCCGAAGCACATACTAGAATTAGGTGTGCATTCGAAACTTCATCAGTCCAAGCTAGAGAAAGTTATTCATATACTCTGTTGAGCCGCAGTCACAAGCCGCGTTTAATAGCCATCAACGAACAAACCCGATTTTACCATACTCAATTTCAGAAGTCCATCTCATCTACGATAATCTTCACTACGTCCCGAGGAAATCCAGTGAAAAACGTAGTACAATTATCAAACAAAATATTACTTAAAAAAACATTTTTTCAAAAAGATTTTTTTTACAAACCTGATACCTTTTTTATATCATAAATACTCGTGTTTATCATTTTTCCAAAAAAATCTTTCCGTCCCCTAACACGCTTATTTAAGCAATAAGTTCGACAGCACCACCAGCAGCCTTGATCTTTTGTTCAGCAAGAGAAGAAACAAATCGAGCTCGGACAATAACTGGAACATTTGGCAACTTACCCTTGGCAAGAATCTTAGTGTAACCAGCGTTCAATGTGTCAATAACTGGAGCATTGGAGTCGGATGGGTTGGCGAGGAACTTTTCTCGTTGTTCAACTGGAACCAAAGTCCACAACTTGTCGAGGTTCAATGTGTTGTTGTAGTGTCGGTTCTTTTGGTAGTGGAAGGTTCGCATACCGACCTTACCGAAGTAACCTGGATGGAACTTGTCCAAATTTGTTCGGTGGTGGTGTTGACCACCAGCCATACCTCGACCACCTGGATTCTTTCTATGCTTTCCTACACGACCGTGACCCATGGACACATGGCCTCTGCTTCGGCGGGTTTTTGAAAATCGAGTTGGCATTGTTTAAACCGTCGAAAATTAAATGGAGATTTGGTTTTGGGTGATGTTTCGAGAGGTTCTTAGAAAAAAGGCTCTTACAGAAGAGTTGGGAGTTGCGAGTGGGTTGGTGGAGCGTGTAACTGAAATTTGAATTCTGCGCGTAATTTTGGGACTGGGAGAGCGTGTGACTGCGTGTGTGAATAAGCAGGGTGCAGTGGATTTCCTATTTTGGAAATGTCCCAATATGGAATTCCAGCCCTAGCGATGCCTCTGGCTATGGACACTAGGTTAAATTATCGGTTTCCGATTCCATTGCGAGTTCCGAAGTTGTAAAAATTGATCTTTGTACGACATGCAATGGTTTTGTTTTGTTTTTCATAATTTCATTAAATTCTACAATATATAATAAAGCAAGAAAAAAAAAAATATCTAATACACTTTTCCACCCTTGCCACCCCGCCGCATACTAAAATGATGCGGCGAGATAATCAACTGCGTGGAGACACATAATCTAGATTGTTTTTGTCTTTTTTTTTTTTGCTTTCCAAAATTACAATTCCATGTCTTCCGCTCCATGGTCTCCATGGTCATCCATTCGTGTGTCCTCTTCTTTAGAATCGACCCCTTCTTCTCCATCGTCTTCGAAATCCACGTCGAAAAAGTCATCATCAGATCCAGTAATTCGTTCATATAATTTCCGGGCTTCAGTCACAATCCCATCGAAAGAAATTTCATCACTTGGTCGAGATGAAAAAATAACTGGCCTTTCTTCACTACTCTCATTAGCAAGTCCAATCTTTTGAGTATAAGCAAGCTTCAGCAAAAACTGCAACTTTTCATTCGGCACAAAGTTCTGCATCGACTGGCCCAATTTCACCGATGAAACCACAGACATGCCATCTCTATACGACATTTCAGTCGGGTCAGCTTCGATTTCAAAATCCTCAGTACTCTCTCGTAGAATGTTCGCTTCCAATTTGGTCAACGCTTCTTCCAAATCCTCTTGAGCTTTTGAAGCATTCTGTTCAGTACTAGAAAGATACCAAATAGCTTGGCCCTGTGGGACTTGTCCACTTCCATATCCATAAATAACTGCTTGAACGGCTTTAGTATTGTTGGTCAAGGTCCCTGGTGGGAAAATCACCACTGCCGCAGATTCATTCTCGGCAAACCATTCTTCACAAGATTTGGCAACAACAGCCACCAACCGAGAAACTTGTCGCTCGGCACCAACTGATGATTTAGCGTTTGTTGGCGAAACCACGACTCGTTCTTTAACTCGAACTTTGGACCCATCAGACAAAGTAGCCACTCTAGTCTCGTCATTGAACGTTTCCATAGAGGTGCCCAGTTTATAAGTAGCTCCACCAACTGCTGCGGATCGGCAAAACCCTTGAGAAACCTCACCTGCACTACCATACATGGAATAAAGAACTGGGAATTGGCCATAAACGTCAAATGACGTCAAATACCGTTTAATTCGGCCCAGAGCCTTTGGCGTCTCGGTTTCCAATTCATCACATAGTCCAATCGTCACAACTAATTCTAGAATCTGCGGCTTCTCCAACGAGAATTTCTCAGTCAAGAACTTGACAATTGGCTCTCCAGCGTACGGTTCCCATACATCTTGCTGTGTTTCCCATTCCAATACAAATTTAATAAACTTCATCAAAACTCGTTTCGTCATCAAAGTCAAAGATTGATCGGAGAAGATATCACCCTTGTTCCCCGCAACCTTTTCAAAATTATCTTGTTCATACGTATGAAAGCTCCCCAAAGGTTTGAATTCTAGGTATTTTGAAACTCGACTCTTAATTAAAAGTTCCAGTAAATCCGATCTTGCAAACATCACTTTTGGAGACAAGTCAATCAAGTAATTCCGCTTTTCCAATGGTCGTGGAATATAAAGCATGGCCTTCGAAAATGTCGCATTTTGGCCTTTGGTAACTTCGTTGACCCACATTTTCAACTGATCAACGTTCAAAATAGCAGACCCGTCGCCGTAATATGTGTTCTTGTCGATATGAAAAACGCTACTCCCTTGCCATGCCAATGCTGCTGCCAGCACACTTTCCGTGATTCCCGTCCCACAAATCAAAACGTCGCATTCTTCTGGGGATGCATCTGATGGATTATCTACACCTGAAAGAGGTGGTACAATAGACCCTCGTCTGGTTGCTGCTGTCGCTGAATATGAAGACATTTGTGATTGTTTTGACTGATGGTGAAGAAGAGAAAATTTTTCCTTGGAGTTGTGTAAAGAAAAGAAACAAAAAACTGCTCTATAAATAATCCCAATAAAACAGTAGTATAAGTCTATTGGAAGCAAAAAGAACTTGGTTTTGAAAAAGACTGTGGAAAGTTTTTTACATGTAAAACAAAAATACAATAAAAAATCAAGTGAAAAGAGAGAAAGATAAGATGGTGCGGAAATCAGAATATGTAAGGCAAGCCAAATGGTGGGGGCAAAAAGGAGATGTCTTGGTTTCGTTGCCGAGTGGACGAGATTCCTGTGGGTTTTTTTAATGCGAGTTTGACGCCACTTTGCAAGCACATTTTTAATGTCGGTTTTTATCAACCAAGCGGTTGAGCATTATTCGAAATTTAGATCTAAAACAGGCTCCATAAGATAAAGAAACGCTTTGTGTTTTTTTTGTTCCGCACAAGGTAACCAGATAAGCCAATTTTAAGGTTTCTTAGTTCTTTGATGTCCTTGACCCGGGTTTTGTCCGGCGATTGATGGTAGTAGCTCGGAAATCACCTTTTCCGGCAAATATGCTCTACCTTCGGTATACCTATCTGTGTAACAAGTTTCTCAATCAAAATCCGAGGAGACGAAGGATACAAAATAAACTGTCGCCTATATACGTTAATCAGAAACTCGGTCAAAAATAGTCGCTCGCCTGCAACATCCCACCGCTGTGTATTGATTCATGATATTATGGAGAACGTTAGGCAACGGGCAGTTTGAACAGACGATAATATCAGTATGGTTTGGTACCTGTAGTATCTTCTATTCAAAAAAAATTATCGCGATAGCACTTGAAGCTCTAGACTACCGTCACTGTTGGCAAACCTGATAAAGCCTTTAACCTTTCGTGGTTATATGAGGATATCTGTCCCGCTATGTTTTGGAGTTTTGATTCCCTCTTGATGCCAAATCAAAGTGGGATAGCCCCTCCAGAGGGCATGTTCCCCTCTGCAAAGCTCCTTGAAAACATGATGCTGCGGGACGGTCAATTCGGTATCTCAACGGACGTTGAAATAACGGAGGTGGGTTTCCTCCAGATTTATCCGAATTGGATTACTAACAGCGCTGAGGAAAACTTTTTTTATACAACCGGTTTTGCCGTCTTTTGCTTTCACCTTCTGCTTGAAAAGAGATATCGGCGCCGGTGCTCCCCTTATGACAAATGCATCATCCCATATCCACTACATCATATTGTCTCATCTCGAAGTGGATACATAGGCGGATATTTCGCTCCGTGATTCCATTATCCCACTGGACCCAAAGCCAATATTGTTGACTTGATGGCGCTGTTCTTTATCAGCCGCACTACCCCGCATGGCCTCGGGGCAATCCTATACCGCATTATTGAATATATAGGCCTATGCGGTCCGTTCATCCCTTTTTTCTAAAAAACATTTCACGTCAGCAAACTGTAAAAATATGGCTGAACTCAAAGCAGAAGTACTTCATTTGGACCGTGTACCAAAAAAGGAATACTCATGGGCCAAGTTCGTCCCTGGGTACTCGCCCAAAAGAATGGTTAATTTCCGAGGAAAATCGATGGTGGCATATATCTTGGCAATCGCTGGATGCTGTATCATGTTTTTCGGATACGACGCATCAGTCATGTCACAAGTGAACACAAATCCTGATTATTTGGGGTTGATGGGCACAGACCATGGAACTGATCGTGATTCTGCTGCTGTTGGCGGTATTATCTCGGTATGGTTTTTAGGGTTTGGTATCGGTGCACTCATGGCCGGAAGCTACTCGGATGGAATCGGTAGATTGAGAACCGCGTCTCTGGGAATCTTCTGGGGACTAATAGGAGCCGCTTTACAGGCCTCAGCCTATAATATCACCTGGATGATGTTTGCTCGGGTGATTGGTGGGATTGGTTGTGGTCATTTGAATGCAATTGTTCCGGTGTGGTCTAGTGAGACCGCAGATGCTGGCATGCGAGGTGCTATGGTAGCTACACAATTCACATTAGCTCTTTCGGGGTCTACAATTGCGTATTGGATGGAGTATGGGTTGACAATCCATGCTTCGGAACAATTTGCATGGCGGTTCCCTATAGCATTCCAGATCATCTTTTTACTATTTGCATTATGTGCGATTCCATTTGCTCCAGAGTCTCCACGATATCTAGCTTCAGTTGGCAAGTATGAAGAAGCGAAAGCTGTACTTGAACATTGCCGGTTGGATGCCGATCCGTTAAAGATTGACCAAGAAATTGTTGAGATTCAACTCGACCTGCAAAACGAGGAACACTCCACATGGGCGATGGTTTTCAAAGCAGACGCGGCACATACACGACGACGGATTCTTCTTGGAGCGGGTATCCAAGTTATGCAAAAAATCACTGGGATTGATTTCATCGCTACATATGCGCCGAGCATGTTCGGATTGAGTGGATTTGACGCCAACAAATCGGCATTACTCGCAGGTGGGAACTTTTTTGGCTACACAGCTTCACTTGGCCTTGCGATATATTTTCTTGACAAAGTCGGGAGACGCAAAATGATGCTTTTTGGATCGTCTGCAATGTCAATTGTGCTGTTTGTCGGCGGTGGATTGACATATCTCGTTCTCCACACTGACGACACCACACAAAAAACAAAATACGGTGCAGGCGTCGCCGTAGTTCTCTATTTATACACATTTCTTTACGGTGTGTCGTGGCTTGCCACAGCCTGGTGTTATCCGTCTGAAATCTTTCCTACCGAATTCCGGTCTCGTGGAGCCGCACTTTCCACAGTGGGGTTTTCGCTAGCTGGTGGGGCCATCAACATGATCGTTCCTTACCTCATCAACGCAGTACAATACTGGGTGTTCTTCATATTTGCGCTTATTAATATGGCACTACTAGTTCCTATCCACTTGTTCTACATTGAAACAAAAAATCGTACGTTGGAAGAAATCAATCATATCTTCTCAAGTGATAGTATACTACAAAAAAGAGCAGAAAGGCATTACATAGAGAAGTAACAAAAAAAACACATTTAATATATGTATATATTTTTTTTATACAAAAAACGTTTTAAAAGAACATTTATTGAGAGTTGAAGTATTCCAAAAGAACCTTTCGTTCTTCAGAGTCTTCACCCCAGTTCTTAACAACAACACAAGAACATCCAACAACCTTTCTGGCGTTACCTTCTCGGTCCAATTGGCACAAACCGGCCCATTCACCAAGCTTCTTGGCGTCAGACAAACGAACCAATGGGATTGGGGTGTCGGTTTCGTTGCACAAGGCTTCGACAAGCTTTGGGTAAGCTTCTTCAGTGACAGAGTCAACCAAGACACAAACGTGGGCTTCTCGAGCGGACAAGGCCTTGGTGGCTTCTCGCAAACCTCGAGCAAGACCGTCGTGGATCAAAGCCTTTCGAAGAACACCTTGCAAAGCGTCTTCGATGGACATGGCACCTGGAGCAGAAGTTTCAACGGCAACTTCAACTTCTTCAACGGCTTGGATTTCTTCGTTATCGGACTAGTGGTATGTTAGTGAATTCGTTTTTTTAAATAAGCATTCATAGATTGATGGACATACCATTTTTTATATATATAATTTGGACTTCGTCGACAGAGAATATAGACTGCTCAGTTCCTTTTTTAGTGTGATGAAAAGAATGGGAAAGATTTTTGATTTTGTTTGAAAGGTTGGGAGGTGCTGAAATTTACACTCTGTTCTGGTGTTTACACACCAAAAACCCTAACGGGGTTTCCCAATTAGGAAGAATCCTCCCAACGGCAGTGAAAGCGACGACGACGACGACGACGACGACACCGACACCACCAGATTTAAAACGCGTAAACAAAATGGAGTTTGTGAAAAGTACCGCGATTTTAACTGAGCATTTGGGGTATGCGCCGATTGCACTGATTGATGATATTATTAATGCGGTGAACGATATTTTATACAAATGTACGGCGGCGATGGAGACGTTTCTGATGGAACGGTATGAAGATGAGGCTCAGGAGATTGAGTTGGGCACGGCAAAGCTGGAAACTTTACTGGAAAGTGTAGTTGACAGATGCTTTGACAAGTTCGAATTATACGTTCTTCGAAATTTGTTGATTATTCCTCCAGATTTGATTATCGGTGGGTGGATGAGACTAGAACACCACCAACACGTTGATTTCACCACTACTAGCGATCTCGACAATCGACTTGTTGAACTACGAACCCAACTATACCAACAAAAACATTTCAATTATCTTCTCAAAACGCGTTCTAAACGTACTGCCAAAATCCTCACAATGCTAGACAGCTACCGCGAATCGCTACAGTTTCTCAAATCACCCAAACTCAACGACGTTGCACCATTAAACGAAACCATTCAGTTCCTCTCGTCTCAAGTGACCGAAATGATGACCAAAATCCAGTCGGTCCAGCAATCCCAACTGCAAGTCACGCAAAAAGACAAGTCAAGAGATTCCTATGTTGACACATTTTCGCGCCGCGCAGTCGAAGCGGCGGGGCTGCAAGACGATGATGATGACGGCTACTCTGGCACCGGCGTACGCTTTGGTCAAGCAGAACAGGCTCAGAAATTGGCAAATTGTCAAATACATTAATCACTATCACTGCTACTATCGCTATCGTCATACTTTACCACACCGCCTTCATCCGCTTCTTCCTCCATTGGTTCGTACTGGATATGCTGCTTTTCAGTTTCTGCAGGAGCGGAATACTCCTTGGCATCGAATCTGGTCAAGTCTTTGACTTCACCTGGTTTCAATAATGTACCTTGTACTGATACTGTTCGACCAGATACATTGAACGACTTGACTGTGAACTTCAATTTACCGTCAATTCGCTTTCCATCTTCATCCTGCCAGTACCCCATAGATTTTGGGTCATTAAACATTCTATCGACTTTGGAATTTTCATCATCTTCGTCTTCATCATGAGGTTGCTCATTCGGTACAAACGTCCATCCTGATGGGATTGAATCTCGTTTAATTGTAGCGTTAAATGTATCATGTATCAATAACCCGATATGTGACGGGCTCTGTAGGTTAATCCATCCTTCTACCACGTCATCAGGAACTGGTTTCCAAATCATCAAGTCTACCGATACCCACATGAATGCAAACGGGCAATCGTACATAATCTTGGCCACTGTCGATCCACCTCGAGAATCTTGACCGAATAATTCCAGGTTATAATGAGCCAGTACAACGCCACCGGCTGGTGCGAAATATGTCATTAATAATGGGTCCAAATGCTGTGATTTTACTCCCTCCGTTGGGTCTTGTACATAGACTGGTGCTAGTGACACATAAAGAAGCGTCGATACTTTATGAAAACACTCTGACACTCCATCAGCGTCTTTATTGTTGAGTTCGACGAATGCATTCCGTTGTCGTTTAACGGGAACTGATTTTAAAAGTGGTTCAGCTTTTCTCTTCTTTTCCATCATTTCTGTATTGTTTTGAAGGGGTGAAAAGAAAATTTGAAAAGTTTTGGGATTTTTTTTTTTTTTTTCCCTTCTTCTAATGCGGCGCGCTCCTTTGTTTTAGAAACAAGTTAAACATCTTCATTAGGCTGGAACCGAAAGTCAATAAAGGATTGCCTTCCTTCGTCAACTTGACACATGCTTTGTATTGACATTGTTCCGTTAGAGTCACATCGGATAGATACCCTTGTTGCTAAATATAATGCATCTATACTCATTGCAATGAGGCTGAACCGATAAGAATTTCTGACCACAATATTTGAGTGCTGTCCGTCAATAATATCAAACGTTTCCAAAACAGCTTTTTCATTTGGAAATACAATCTGTGTTGTGCCTGCTTCTCCGTGACTTATTAGTACAAAATGTGGCGCAACTAATGATTGTGCTTGCATGGTAACCGCGTCAGTTTTTAACGTTTCCAATTCTTTGATTGCATCGAATAAAATATCGCCCTTGGTGATGATTTGTTGCACAATATTCTCTTTTTGTAATTCTATTCCTGGCTGGTCATAAAAGTCGTCTTGTTCGAAAGTGGTTAGCTCACACTTGGTAACTAGGTTTTGACCTTCTTTGAAGTATAGAATAAATGGGTGGCCCATTCCTTGGTAGTGGAAACGACAAGTAGAAATCACCTCTTCATTACCATGAACAAACATTTGCAGACATTGAGTTAATGCTTTGAGTGAAATGTTTATAGAAATGTAGTCTTCATCGTTGAACTCGAATGATGTGAACAGACTCTCCATCAAAAACAGGTGGGCTTGACAAGCATGCGCGTCGGTATCTACGGTGAACTTGATCCCTCCTTCATAAATCATCAATGAAACTTTTGCTGAAACAGCAGTAACTGCACGAAGTACATTGTAGATATGCGTAATACAGGTCGTTGACGCTGCAAATATCGGTCTGTTAGTGGTGGTCATTGATATGGATTTTGGACAAACCTCCCAATCCGATATACCAAAAACCCCGACAATGACCAAACGACGGGGGAATAGTATATGGCCAATAGCTGTGGCAGGTCTTGCAGTATCTGCAGGTATTCTTGTATATCGATATATGAGATCAAATGAAAAGGTTTCAACACCAGCAGCTACTCCGGTAGCGCAGAAATCAGCCAAAATCTCTCTAGTGGTATCCAAAAGTCTAATTGAACATGGTCTACCAATCACGCCGTTATTAGCGCGATATCCAAACCTGACCATTATAGTTTGTCCAGACGCCGATTCGTCATTACAGCTGCGATCGCAAATCCCTCAGCAGCATTCATACAAGGTTATTCCGTGCGAAACAGATATCGGGATCACTCATGTTATCAAACATTTGCGGTCTGACAAGGTCATTATCGCACCAGACGCTCCCGTATCCGAATCAGATATTTCACGCTACGTCGGATCAGTAATCACGTTGGACCAAGACTTGGTTACTTCAAATTCTCAGATTCATGACATGTTTTTTCACTAACTTTTATCTACAAGCCATTTCCACTCTGCACGGCGAGCGGATCGCTGGTTCTTTTTGCGATTCATGCCGCGTTTAGTCATCATGGCAACGTGCTTGGCCACTTCTAATCTTCTGAAATTGTACCATGATAATACAACTGAAACTGCTGTGATAGCTCCAGTAACACCCCAGAATCCGTATGGTGATTCTTCAATGAAGTTCTCCAGATTCATCCCGTACAACGCCGCAAAGAACATACCAACTGTAAATCCTAATGTTCCTATCGTAATCTTCAATTCCATCAGCATGAGCGAGTTTCGATTCGAATCCAGCATTATGTTTACAATCTCCTCGGTAGTTTTGACATTGGTCACCACTCGTTCCGACTGCTGGACAATTTCGTCCATTTGTTTGTAATAAGACTCCAGTAGCAATTCCACTTCATCATGGTCACTTTCGTCTCGTTCTATCCCCTTTGACTTTTCGGTGAGATACATTGCTGATAAATCTTCGTCATTATCCAGCAAATCACTCATTACGTCTCTAACCAATCTTGACCTCTGCAAGAACTGTGACAACTTCTTACTTCGAATAAGCAACTCCTTTAACAAGTCCCGATCAATATGATCTTCCAAATGAACCAAAATACCATTCAACACACTCAACTGAGATTTCAACTCCACCTCCAAACTCGACACCGTATTCATCAAGATCGATTCCAACGCCTTCAACTCATAAGGTATGGTACTCGACTGGTCTCTAACCTGAACAGTCTCCCGTCCTCCTAATTTGTTTTCCAAATCATAAAGTAACAAACTAATTTTACTCGTATCTGTCGAGTCCAAGATCATTACTTCGTCATGCTTAATCGCCGCCTGCAGCTCCAACATGTTCACCAAGATGCATTTCCTTCTCACCAGAATCGACGGAATAATCGGAACCTTTGTCGATGATATATTCCGTAAGTCTCTAGGATGAAGCCCATTTTCATTCAAAAACTCCATTTTTGGATACTTTTTTGATACTGCTGTGACATTCCCATTGCTTCCTAATACTGTAAAGCTAACCTGGCTATTCAAATTCCGCGGACTTTGAAAATTATACTTGTCTGATGATTCCGCGTAGTTATAGTTGAATCTGCGAAAAATCGAAACCGGGTTCCTAAGTCTAAGTGGCTTCATAAATATCTAAAATGCTTGTGCTTAAAATTTAAACAAAAATAATTGTGGGTTCAAAAAAGGTCGTGGGCGAAATTTTCGCTTTCTGGGGAGTTGAACCCAATATATTAAAAATCTATCCATAAAGCTGCAGCTAAAAAACAAACTAATCAAAAAACTTTCGAGATGGAGAAGCACCAAATACTGCATTTCGAATAGCTGGCAATGAGCTCTCAGCAATCAATTTCAATCGTTCGTCCAAAGTATTATTCACTTCAATCTTACCGGTACCGTTGATGATAACTACACCACCAGCAGACTCGGCTGAGAGATAGTCGTCACTGATTTCAACTTCGGATTTAATGCCAGACATGTCTTCAAAGTCCTTGACAGCTTCAGGGATAGCCTTCTTGACTATATCCAAATCGCTTTCTCTAGCTCGAACTGTCAATTTATCCTCCATCAATGCAACAAGACCTTCTTCGATCAATCCTTTGACAACACTTTGATAGTTTGAACCCTTTGACGCTTGTTTCAATTGTTGACTAGCACCTTCAAGCAAATCGTTCAACACGTCGTCTCTTGCACCCAAAACCTTCAATCTGATTTTATTCGCAACGGCAGATTTCTCAATTTGTTGAGATAGCGATGCTTGTTTATATTTTCGTTCATAAAGTTGATCAATAGCAGCACTTTCTGATCGAACAATCTTGGCCTTTTCAATTTCATATTCTTCATTAGTCTTGAGTTCGATTTCCTTGGCCTTTTCGTCTGCTTCCTTTTTGATAAACTCAACCATCTTGTTGAGTTCACCAGCGACTTGGTCTTCACTTAATGCTTTCGACATTGTTGTTTTGGTGTTTATATGGAGGGGTGGTGGAATATGGAGAAAAGGGAGGTGTCTCTTGTCGTCCGTTTTGGGCCGCTGGGAGGTTTTATGCACAAAACGTTGTGACGATTAGGATAGTAAGCCTAGTCCAAAAAAATAATAATATTCTTTTCCGAACCCTTAATTTAAAGAACATCATCAATGAAACGGTTAGGGCCTTTGATTTTCCGCAGAGGGACAAGAACAGATAGTTTAGAACGCATACGAAATGAGACCATGCAGGTGAATGCTGTGGGTATCCAACATTTGACTCCATCGATGCGGGACCGGGTGTTTGGAGCCCAGCATCGAATCGCCTCAACAAAGGTAACCGATTTGGCACAAGAGCACTTGTCTTATAACGGTTTGCTCGGGAAAAAAACCAGTCGAGCGAAACCGGTGGATTTTGCAGTGCCAAAGCTATTAGGCAAGACTTTGGATGAACATTTTTACAAGATTGGTAGAGATGTATCTGAGCCATATTTGAGTAATACACGCGATTTTATCAGCAATGGAACGATACCAGAAAAGCCAAAAAATTGGGTCAGACAGAGTGGGTGGACGCGATATTGTAATGGTAAAGCAGAACAGGTTGAATGCCCAGATGAAAAAGCATTGGTGTTTGATGTGGAAACGTTGTATAAACAGCATGACTTTGCGGTACTTGCAACTGCTTGTTCGTCGACGGCTTGGTATGCATGGGTTTCGCCATGGTTATTAGGAGAGACTGAAAATGAAAAGCAATTGATTCCAATGAGTTCAAAGGATAGTAAGAACGTGATTATCGGACACAATGTTGGTTATGACCGAAAACGCGTGAAAGATGAATACCATATTGAACAGACAGGGAATTTCTTCTTGGATACAATGTCGTTACATATCGCAGTAAACGGAATGTGTTCAAGGCAGAGGCCTCAATGGATGAAAATGAATAAACAAAAGTCGGATCAAGATGAGTCGTTTGATGATGAAGTGGCGGAAAACCCCTGGTTCAGCCGCAGCGCGATGAATGGGCTGGCAGATGTTGCGCATTTGCATTGTGGGATTAAAATGGATAAATCAGTACGTAATTTACTTGGAGAGTATAGTCGTGAAGAATGTGCAGGGGATTTGGACAAGTTGTTGGATTACTGTGCAACAGATGTCGAAGTGACGTTCAAGGTAACTGAAAAGGTATTACCAGCGTTTTTAAAAGTATGCCCTCATCCAGTGAGTTTTGCAGGATTTCGACAAATGTCATCAGTTTTCCTTCCGATTAATGAAGAATGGGATCGTTATGTGGAGAATACCGAGAAGATTTACCAAGTATCGACCACCAAGATTCATGAACAACTCAAGAATCTCGCTGAGCAAGCAGTAGCATTGAAGGGTGACATGGGTAAGGTACAAAAAGACCCATGGTTATCTCAATTGGATTGGGAAATCAAACCGGTTCGAATGTTCAAGGGGAAAAAAGGTGCGGAAGAGTATGCAAATCCGCGGCAAAAGATGCCGGGGATGCCAAATTGGTACAAGTCATTGTTTCCATCTGCTAGTAAACCAATGAATTTGTCTTTACGATCGCGGTTGGCGCCTGTGTTGTTACGACTGCAATGGGATGGTCACCCATTGATATGGGCAGACGCGTTTGGATGGGTGTTTAAAGTCACGAGGAGTAAGAAATCAAAGTATGAAAAGTTGAACTACACGGTATGTGACATGACGGTGGAGGATTTGAAATACCGAAAAGATAATCATTCCTATTTCAAAATTCCTCACAAGGATGGACCGAATGCACGATGTGTATCTCCGTTGGCCAAATCATATATTACGCACTTCGAACAAGGGGTATTGACATCCGAGTTTGAATACGCCAAGGAAGCCATCATGTTGCATTCTCAAGGCTCTTACTGGTCTGCAGCAAGAGAACGTATTTTTAGCCAAATGCCGGTCTACACTGATACGACGAAAATGGGGGTGACCCCGCGAAAAGGTGGGAAATTCGGCATGATTATCCCTCGAATCATCCCCATGGGGACTATTACTCGTCGAGCGGTTGAAGACACTTGGTTGACTGCGTCGAACGCGAAAAAGAACCGGGTTGGGTCGGAATTGAAAGCCATGATTCAAGCTCCACCGGGGTATAAATTCATTGGAGCCGATGTGGACTCTGAGGAATTGTGGATTGCTAGTGTGATTGGGGATTCATTGTTTGGGCTGCATGGAGCGACTGCATTGGGGTGGATGACACTTGAAGGGACCAAATCTGAGGGAACTGATTTGCATTCCAAGACTGCCGAGATTTTGGGGATTTCGCGAAATGAAGCGAAGATTTTCAACTATGGACGGATTTATGGCGCAGGGCTGAAGTTTGCGTCGACATTGTTGCGACAATTCAATCCAATGATTTCTGCTGAAGAAGCAAACGAAACTGCGGCCAAGTTGTATGATGCTACAAAGGGAGCCAAGACTCGTGTCAAGGGATTCCAAGCAAAGCAATTTTGGCGAGGTGGTAGTGAAAGTATTGTGTTTAACAAGCTTGAAGAGCTGGCCGAGCGCGAGACGCCGCGTACACCGGTTCTTGGCGCCGCAATCACTGAGGCTCTAACCAAGAAGAACCTGGGGTCGTCGAATTTCCTGACATCACGAATCAACTGGTCGATTCAATCGTCTGGTGTGGACTACCTGCATTTACTGGCCACATCTATGGACTACTTGATCCGGCGGTACGGCATTCATGCCCGGTTATGTATCACAGTACATGACGAAATTCGGTACATGGTCAAGGACTCTGACAAATACAAGGCGGCATTGGCGTTGCAAATCTCGAATTTGTGGACGCGGGCCATGTTCTGTCAACAATTGGGGATCGACAATGTGCCGCAGTCTGTGGCGTTTTTCTCTCTGGTGGATATTGACCATGTCATGAGGAAAGAAGTGGACTTGGAATGCGTCACGCCGTCGCATCCAGACCCCATCCCTGCTGGCGAAGCGTTGGATATTTACCAAATTTTGGAGCATTGTCCAAAGTTGACCGGTGGGAAGAAGGGTTTTAAGATTTTGGAGTCTGAGTACCCTGGTAACATTGTTGAGGATTCTGCCACTGAAACTGAACCGTTCAAGGAGGATTATTTGATGGCTCAGATTGTGCCGGATTCAGACGAGGTCAAGGCAATTGCAAAGAAGGTGCGTCAAAAGGCTGGAATCAAGCCTGAACCTAGAGCCAAACGAAGAAAATTGATGACTCCGCCGTCGGCAGCTCCACATACGTTTTTAGATTTGGAAACAATTCGAGAGTTGAATGCGGCAGGGAATGATTTCTGGATCGATGATCATCACCCTCCGTCGGTCATGGTCAAGGTGAATTAAAAGATTATCTATTTATAAAAAAAAAAAACCGTGAATGATTTATAGTAGTAGTAATGATGATTATGATTATGATGACTTGTTCTTGCGTGCAAGGTACCGTTCCCGAGCTGCTTCCACGGCTGATTTCTCCGTTTTGCGAGATTTCAACCGTTGGACAAGCTCTTCTCTGTTGCGTTCGGATTCGGCCTGTTCCCGTTTCTTTTGTTGTTCGATTTGTCGTTCAATCTCACGCGTCTCGTCGTGCCGGTTGCCCTGGCGACGGTGCGGCGCAGGTGGAGGTGGTTGCTCAATGCGGCTTGAAGAGGGGGAGGAGGAGGATGATGAAGGAGGCCCAGTTGAAGCTGGTTTTTGTGACGGTGGTGGTGGTGCAGCAGATTCAGACGATTTCCCCGTTTGTTTATCCAAAATCGTTGAATAAAACCCTTTCATCCCGGCGGTCCTACTCTTTGTATCATCTTCCTGTTCCTCACGACTAGCCTGTTCCATCTCTTGCTGATGTTTTTTATACGCCGACGTAACAAACTGTTCCACCCCGGCATACTGGTCGCCTTCAGCTTCCCTCTCTCGTTTCAACTTGACGTCTTGAGCTCTTAGTCGGTCTCGCTCGCGGATTTTCTTGGATTCCAGTAAATGGTCCATATATTTGGGCTAGTTTCCCTGTTAGTAAAAAAGTAAATGTGTCAAAGGGTCCAGGGGCCGGTCACATACCTTGCGATCTTCCTCTTTCTCCGGTCCAACCGGTGTATTGCGTGGTCGGGATTCTTTAATCGAGTCATAAACTTCGTCATACGCATACATCTCCTCGTCATCAATATCATCCGCCACTATGGGCGGCGCACTAGGCATCAGCGTTTTCCGCATACTCGGTGGAGGTTCTTCCTTACCTTCGTCACTACTACTGTCGTCAAACAGAGATGGTTTTGGTGGTCCTCGTGGACCACGCGGTCGTGTCACTGGCCGTACATTGCTCAGGTTTAAATTCAATGGTTTTGTCGGTACTGGAGGAGGAGCAGGTTTGTTTACTGGCGGAGATGCTTGAGCTACATCAGACGGATTGCTACCGCGTGTCGCGATGATGCTCGGACTTGGTGAACGCGGTTTTGGTTGTTGTTCTGTGGACAACGGCGCCGCGCTTTTAGTATACCCGTACTGCCGCAGATTCCACTCTGGGATATCCACTTCATTACTCTTTGAAAACGCTGTTTTCCGCTGTGTATTTGGCGGCTGCAGTTTCGGCCCAATCACAGGGATATCAGGATTCTTTGCGTGTGCATGCCTTGACAGCGATCGGATTGTGATCAAGACTTGAGTAGGGTTGTTGAGTTCAAACAGGTCGACGGTTTCAAACAACTCATGGTGGGGGACACCTATAACTTTATCACAAGAACGTAAAAACGAAGCGATATTCTCCATCTGGACAAACGGCATTGAAGACGCCTTGTAAGGTGCAGAACCGGCGGAGATGGCGTTGGACACCCGACATAGTTTAGTGCCATCTCTCAGTGCGTCGATCAAATCATCCCCTGGGATTTGCTCACCTAAGATCTCCTCCATCCAATCACGAACCTGTTATTTCCCCAGTTAGAATTTTTACAGGAATATCACAATATCATAAAAACATACATCTTGTTGATTCTCTTTACTCATTTTTGGTAGTGTGGAGGTTTAGAAAAACAAGTGAGTTCCCAACAGCCTCCAGCGACAGTCCCATCCACCGTTTATCCCACATCATCATCATCAATTCACCCACCATCTTCAATTCACAATGTCGTTGGCAAATCTGGTGCAGGGGGTTTCTGTAGACCAGCTGAATCTCAGTGAAGATGAAATGCGGGCGTATCCGCGGTGGTATACCGACTTGTTACTACGCAAAGGGAATCAAATGGTCAAAGTGGATGATATTATGACGTTTTTGGAAAACTTCCTTAGTGAACAACATCGTGAAAAGCTACTAACGGCAGTAAATCACGAACTGAGTACATTAGACCCGGGACAATTTTATGCATTTATTCGATTAGCTGCTCATACTCTAGAAGGGAACGATCTGGTACCGGAACGCATCTATGAACCGGCCCCTGTACCTCAACCACGGTCGATTTTATCCCGTAAGCGCAAGTTTCAACCGTCATCGTCAAATGGCGGAGCTACGTCACCAAATGGACCGGGGAATCCGTTTCGAAAACAACCAGAAAAAAAACCACTGGATATTGATTCGTTTACAACGTTCATGTTGACTGGTAACAGGCCCGGTCAAGACGGCGGCGGCGGTGGTGGTAGTCCTGAAGACCCACCCAATCGCAAAAAACAAGTCACATTTAGTAATGCGCCAGAAATCGCAGAAGCAGCAGCAAGAAGTATGGACGAGTTGATGAGACAACGGGGGATGTATGCTCCAGCACCAATGTATCATCCGGTTCAATCAACACCGGTGGTTACGGTAACCCAAGATGGTCAACAAGAACAAGAACAAGAACAAGAAGCGGAGCAGGAACCGGAAGAAGATGTGGAAATCGATACGTCGAGTTTCCAAAATGTAAATATCGATAGTGTGTTGCATCATGGTGTGTCGAACGTGGCTCCTACCCCGGATATGAATCCGTCTCCGACGTATTCTCCATCACCTTCACCATCTCCTCAACCGCAATTACAACCGCAATTTTCGGGGTATCCTGTTCAACAGCAACCTCCAGCATTGCCGCCAAAGCAGGATGAGCTAAGCAGGTTTGTACCGTTACAACCAATGCCTACTGGATCACGCAATAATAGTTCCAGTTCACTTCTTTTACCAAATCAACAACAACCGCCACAATCGCAACCTCCTACTTCACTCTCTCCGCAGCAGCATGAAATGTTGTCTCCTCAACAGCAGTTTATTCAAGCAATGAGTCCACACCGTGCATCACCGAACCCTCCAGCCTCACCAGTACCTCAACATCAGCCACCTCCACCACCGCCTCCTCCTCCAAGAGAATATCAGCATTCAGCACCACCTCAAATGCCGCTTCAGCAACAACCAACCAGTTCACAACAAATGCCACCACCGCCTCCTCCTCGTGTTGGCGGTGCATCTGTTCCACCACCACCACAATCGCGACCTACTAGTGCATTCCCGTCGATCCCGCCGCCTCCGCCGCAGCCGAGAAGGAATATTAGCGGGGGATCGTATCTAAGACCACCACCTCCACCTCCTCCTCCAAGAAACCGAGCATCGTCATCTCCACAGGCATATACGCCGCAATTTGGCCAACAAATGATGCCCCAACAGCAACAACAATTCCAGCCACAGCTGCAGCCACAGTCTCAACAGCAATTCCAACAACAACAGTTTTACCATGCCAGTCCACTGCAACAAGTACAACAGCCGGTGGCTCAAACGGAATCGTCGCCTGGTTTATTGGCAGATTTAAAATCATTACAAGAAGAAGTAGACAGACTTAGAAGACAGTAGATACCGTATACAATATTATACTGGATTTAGATTTTTGAGCCGCATCGAGATGTGTTATACTTTTCTTGGGACTTATAAACTTGGCGGCATATTTAACAAAAAAAAAAAAAAAAAAAAAACTACCACCTTGACAGGTCAGATGAAGTGAGTTATTTCTTTAGTTTACCGTCTTAATACCCGATTGTCGGAAAAGAAAATTTTGGCACCCGCAAACAAATCATGGGTCCGAATCCGGATCAATAATTCAACTTAAAAACGCACGAAAAAGTCGTACCTATATATTCAATTAAGCAGAAAATTTAGAGTTATATATATATATTGGTTTCTCAACTCGTTCACTATCGGAAATATGGTTTTGAAAGAAACCCAAAAGCACGTTTGTTTCGTGCTTCATGAGGCTTTAAATTTTTTGGGTACACGTCCCAATTAGGCAATACAATAACAACCCAATATAAGCTGTCAACACTGCAACCCTCAACCAACACTCTGATACATAACTCTCGGCACGGAAAGGAAGAAGAAGAAAAAAAAACAGCCAGCTTCCTATTTTCATTCTTTCTGACTTATCACTCACCCACAACAACTTCACCCTGCCGATGCCATAATGCTCAAACTTCTTTGGCAAGGTACGACAGCGGCAAACACAACCAACTCAGGGACAGGTGCCTATCAAGGCACCATTCCGACGTACTTTTCAGGCGATAACGAAGACCGGGTGGATTTGCAGGTCAAAGCGTTGATGTACATGTTCCGACGATGCAACCTGGGTCAAGTGAAACCGTTTGCAAAGTTCAGTATTGAACCTCCAAGTACGATCGAAAGCCAAAAGTTGGATTACATGTATAATATTCAGGCTTTCCAACAAGTCATGGAGGGTGATGAGCATCATGTTTTGGTAGACTGGCATAAAAACAAGTTTCGATCGTTGTGTATTTTGAGCGAACCGCCAAAGGAATTATCAACACTACCGCGGCTCTCTAGTGAGGGTGTGGTATCAAACAACAATTTTAAGTTTATTATCTTGCAGTCGGATTCCTCCGACTCGGACTATGTCAACGCTCTATCGCAATCGGATATTTATATTGAACATCAAGTTGGGATGGACACAAGACGACGGATTGTTAAAAATGCATTGGAAATGATCAGAGGTGGCTCATCACGGCAGTTGTCAAAGAATGACCGAGCTTATATAATTCGGTATTATCTCAACAAGGTAGCAGTGGAGGTGCAGGTGGAAAGGTTATATCGGGGAACTCTGAGGGCTAAAATGACAAAAGAGAATACGACAGCACCGACAACCAATACACTAAAGATTGCAGCTCCTCGGATGCCACAATCTCCAGAACGATCTCCACCACGGAAGAAACAACAAACAACACCGTTGTCGTCATCTCCACCAAAACCAATGCGTAAAATGAAAAGCGCCTCTGCATTAACATGTCGAAAACAAAACACTGCATCGACACCTCCACCGATGCCGACAAGAGAAGACCTACGATATACCAGTCCAGTACGACAGTATATCGAATCGCCTCCATCGAATGCGGTGATGGTTCCACGGTTGAAACAGCAGAAATCCAACCCGAGCATTACACGACATTTCAAGAGCAACAATCACCATCAAATCCCGCAGTTGCCTCCATCTCCAACAAAATCAGTCAGTAGTACCGCAAGTAGTGGAACGGGTAACAGTGGGAATAACAACATGTCTGAAGACGCTCTCAAGGAATTACGAGCTCAAGCAAGAATTGCTGTGAAAAACAGGTTGGATAATGAACGCCGTGCATTACGATTATTACTTAGGAATAAATAAATTAAAAGACTTTTATGTATGAATAAACATTACTACTATTATTATTACTATTATTATTACTATTATTTTCTTATATTAAACACCAGTGACAGGCTTCACTGTCCAATTCTCACGAATATCTCGTGGTGGGGGCCGCGTGATCTGCGGCTGTGGTTTTGGGTGTGACGATTTTCTCGGCCACCACCATTTCCTAGACTCCAGTTTCACCGTTTTATCCTTCCTAGAACTTGATGTAAACGGGAGATATTTCCAGTTATGCGACAAGAAGTTCTTGCCCTTCATTGGAGCGGTTCCAAAAAACTTGAAGAACCCGGTACCCCGTTGTTCCTCCTTTTCCGAGTAATGTGAATCTGTCGATGTACTTGAAGCCTTAGTATACACTTCATTGGCCGTTACCACCGTTTTATCGCTATCTCGACGCTCTTGAATCTGCCTTTGCTGTTCCATCAATACGGCCATTTGCGCCTGGTCACGTTCTCTCCTTAGCGCCAAAATCACTCGGTCTTCATTTTCCCTAGCCAACCCAGATATCTGCATTATAACCACAAGAAGCAAAATCGGAAGGTACCCCATCACCACGACAAATGGAATTGACGAGCTGACATTAAATGGGGAAAATTGGTAATCCCACATGAACGTCAAATGGAACGCCAACAACACTGCAACACAAACCAATACTGAAGGAATCACCAGTGGTACCCTGGGAACCTTGTAGTAATACCTAGTAACCACAACCTGTGCCCAAATCTGAAGCCATGCTAGAACAGCAAATACGCCGCCAGCTCTCCACCGGGTGTCCACGGCGCTAGACTCCGCATTTGCAGTTTTTACATTATTCCAGTTCCTCAAAACTGTCAAAAAGAACGTCATGAACCCAAACACATAAAAGATCCCCGGCATTGCCAAATGAACTTTGGACCGTGTATCATTATGTTTGAATCTAAACGGATCTTCATCATCAAGTTTCCGTTCTTCAAAAGATCCCCAGTGTCGAGTCAGTTCCCAAGCAACCCCCAAAACAACTGGTAATGTTGCACAATAGATTGCTCCGTACGCAGTTAACGAACCACCCTGAATGTAGTCTCTGTCCAAATCAATCGAAAAGAACCCGGCCAGTGCCGCTAACGCTTGTAACACCAAAAGCCAATACCACTGCCATTTCTTACTAAAATGACGAAACTTTTTCTTCTCGATATCAATATATCTTGTGCCATGTTTCCCCAAACAAAACATTGTCAAAGGCAACCCTCCGATCATCAATACTGCCAAAGTCAACCCAAAAGCGCCTCTACTTTTGATCCCATACAAGGGATAATCACACCCAGTTGAATTAGCAAACGTTCCATTATCGTACAACACCGGGTGGAATTCGCCAAAGGCCAAGTAACAATCAGTACCATTGGATAAAGTCCCATTTTTGTAGATCTTATAACCAAACTCATCCAACGTGGTTTGGTTATAGTCATGATGAACTGGTCCATTCATGATTATCAAAACAAAATAAGCGGGGTGAGGCTGTCTAAAGGCAAGGGTCCGGCCCAGAAATAAACGCCGCCCGATGCGTGAATGAAACAAAGCAGGGGTTACCCGTTTGTCACGAGGGTATATAAGGCGCGCGGTCCATAAAATTTTGTCCAAAACTTTTTTATTTCCTGACTTTAACAATAACAATGTAACGAAGTTTAATAAACGTTACAGCTTAATAAACATCTTGCATTGTCTTTGCCAAGTTTTTTACCGACTGAAAACTGTAGAAACTAGTTAGACTACACAAAGGCACATTCGAAGACCCTCACGCACGTTGCTCCGTGGTTTGGGGGTTCAAAAGTGTGCCTAGATCAGATTGACCTTTTCAGGAATTGTTCACGATGGTACTGTTTAATAGGAAAAAACATTATAGTACCATCTGCTGGCTTTAGTCATTTAAAGCTGGAGAGATCGTTTCGAGGGACATAATTACATACGTGTAAATCTCAGTATCGTGTAAACCTTAGTATGCTCATGACAACAAAATACAAACCATTTTTTTTTTACTGCCGTTGAAAGCCGATAGAAGCCGATGCCGATAACTTGCCGAATCTCTCCACAGGAGCTCCCCGCATAAACTATAAGTTGGATCTTTCCTTGAACATTTTCTTTCACTTCACTTAAAACTCTAAAGAAATAAAAATGCAACGATTCGTTAGATCTTATAGCACTACTCATGCTTATATCCTTTCTGCTGCTCGAACGCCTATTGGCAACATGCAAGGATCTCTCAAATCGGTCAGCGCGGTAGATCTAGGTGTGGTTGCGACTAACGCCGCGATTCAACGAGCTGGTATTAAAAAGACTGACGTGGAAGACTGTTATTTCGGTCAGGTTCTTCAAGCTGGTGTTGGACAAGCTCCAGCTCGTCAAGTGGTTATCAAGTCTGGTCTTCCAGACACCACTGAAGCTACAACAATCAACAAAGTTTGTGCTTCTGGGTTGAAAACAGTATCACTTGCCACACAAGCGATCCAAACTGGAGACCGAAGTGTGATCTTGGCCGGTGGAATGGAAAGCATGTCTCAAACTCCTTATTACTTGCCACGAAATATGGCGTTTGGTCATCAAAGTGTCAAGGATTCTATCATCAACGATGGGCTTTGGGATGTGTACAACCAGTTCCATATGGGATCGTGCTGTGAAAATACCAATAAACGTGAAGGCATTTCTCGTCAAGATCAAGATGATTATGCTATCGAGTCGTATACTCGAGCTTTGGACAGTCAAAAGAATGGTGGATTTGAGGAAGAAATCGCGCCAGTTACTATCAAGTCTCGAAAAGGTGAAACTGTCGTGTCTCAAGATGAATCTCCAGCCAGTGTGAAGTTTGATTCGATTCCAAAAGTACGGCCAGCATTTGAAAAGGATGGTACTGTAACTGCAGCTAATGCATCTTCATTAAACGATGGTGCTGCCGCATTGATTCTTGCATCTGGCCAAAAGGCTACAGAAATGGGTGCCAATGTTCTCGGCAAGGTGATTTCATATGCTGATGCAGCCACTGCACCAATTGATTTCACGGTGGCTCCATCAAAGGCTATTCCAATTGCATTGGAACGTGCTGGGTTGACCAAGGACGATATCGCCAAGTGGGAACTCAACGAGGCTTTCGCTGGTGTGTCTATTGCCAACAATAAGATCCTAGGGTTGGATGCTTCCAAGGTTAATGTCAAAGGTGGAGCCGTCGCTTTGGGCCACCCAATTGGCGCTTCTGGTGCTAGAATCTTGGTCACCTTGTTGTACAACTTGAAAGAAGGTGAATACGGCGTTGCGGGGATTTGCAACGGTGGTGGTGCGGCTACTGCGGTGGTTGTTCAACGTACCAGCAAGGTTGACTCGGAGTCTAAGTTGTAGTTGTAGCTATAGAGCGCTGAAAATATTTGTAAAAAGATCATCAATGCAAATGGGGATTTCGTACTGTTATTTATACTTTCTAGTTTCTATGGGAACAAACCACCACCATTGGCGTTTACAACATCACCGTTACACCATCGGGACTTTTCTTCGCACAAAAATGCAACGATATCAGCGATATCCTGTGGGGTTCCCTTTCGGTCTTCAGTAGCTGGGGGCATTTTCTGGAAGGTCAACTTTTCAAACTCGCTGGAAGTACCTGAGAACATGTCGGTATCGACTGGGCCTGGGTTGATCGCGTTGACGTTAATTCCATGTTTTCGACCTAGTTCGGTGGCCCATACCTTTGTAAGCCCTTCAATTGCGGCTTTGCTGGCCCCGTACACGGTTTGCCCAGCCATACCAGCTCGAGAAGAAACAGACGACAAGTTGACGATTCGGCCGCCTCGTGGCACGTGGGGCACGACTTCCTGCGTGAGGAAAATGACACCTCGAACATTGACATCCATGAGTTTGTTGTATCGTTCAAGAGTAATTTCTCCGAGGAACTCGTCGCCAGCCACACCGGCATTGTTGACCAAAATGTCGATAGTCTTGGTGTCGAGCCCGGTGAGGGTTTGTTCGACAATTGGCTTTGGAGCGTCTAGCGATCCACTGTCGGCTTGGATCACAACTGCGAATTTGGAGGACCCTTTGGTGCCACGTTTTTGGTGCACTTGTTCAACTTCTTTGGCAGTTTCTGCTGCTTTAGATTTAGATGATGCGGATACATAGGTCAATGCGATTCGGGCACCTCGATCCGCGAGTTCCAAGCAGATTGCTTTACCGATCCCTCGAGATCCTCCGGTGACGAGTGCGACTTTACCTTCCAATGACATTGTGTGGTTGCGAAAATAGTTATAGTTGAACAAGTTCAAATAGTTTTGGGGGAGATCAACCTATTTAAATAAGATTACGGGAATGACAAACCAACAATTGCTCTCGGTGGGTTGTTTTCCGGCGGGGTATATATCGGTGGCTTGGGAGATCCGGCTAAATTCACATACACTGGCTTCAGCCGTGCGTACCGTCTTTTGACAAACTGGGGATCATCTCCGAAAAGAAGTATCTCCGGGTGAATAGAAACGAACGTTAGACAAGTCTTTCATTTCCTTGAAGAAATTGCGTCTGCCATGCTTGATACCTCGGGAATTGTCATGCCGGTCGAGTCTTCGTCGTGAACGCAATCCCTTTCTCTCTCTTTCTCTCCGGATATGCCTATCTGGGGGGTTTCCGAATATTCCAGCGCAATACTTAATCAGCCCGAACCCACAAGTTTCAAATTCCAGTCAATCGATTCATCAGCAGCACAGCTCGCCCTATGCGATCGATACCTGATGCCTTGAGAGTATCAACACCCGTCAAACACATCCACAAATAATTCAACCCCTTTGGCGGGAATACCGCCGCACGGGCTAAAACGTTCATCTCCTTCAGAACGCTGTTAGGAGTTCTGCGGCTCGAACTTTGGCTTGTGGCACAAAGTATAGTTGTATACGTAAACAACGGCCAAAAAAGCGGCGATCTTGAGGTTCATTGCTCCACACGCTCACTCACCTGATAACACACGCCACTAAACTTTAAAACTTTCATATCAAACTGAAAACTTTATCATTGCCTCCTGAGTTGAACTTTGCAAAGGCGTAGCATAGTATGAAACACAAAAGGAACGGATATCGACGCGTTTAAGTAACATTAATCTATACGGATAAAACATATCTATCTATCGTGCATAGGATCGATTGGCTTCATTACCGCTTTGAACGCTGATACTGAGACAAGAGGAAAAGAATGACGTGTCTTGGTATTAATTAGTACAATAAAATAATTCCCGTACAAATCCAGCGTTATTTATGCATTTGTATTATCCAGATCGTGAATAAATGCGGGCCCACATAAGGTGATATCGTATAGATTGGATTGCTCCGACCCCTCATATTACCGTTTTTTCGATTAGATGGGACAACAAGCTAGCTATAGCCAGTCAGCCACTTCTTTTTATTTATACATTCATTATTTCTTTCTATCAGATAGATCTACAGAACATCTATCTTTAAGCAACTAAACGCCGTACTTACGGATCTTCACCCCATAGCTAAATAGAACCATGTGTTAAAAATATCATTAGTCGGTCCGGAAAGCAAACAATGAATACAGATATTATATTCCTGGGCATATACGCACGCGACCTTATTGGACACTTTACCATGCATAGCGGTTCCAAAAACAACGAATCCAAAAATTAATTGCCAAGATACGAATCGGCAACAAATCCGAACTCTTTGTTGTGATTCCAATATATTTTTGTTTGCTCGATTGCCGATTTCGGTGTGAAATTGTTTTGATTAACCCACCCGATCCAACTCCCGGAAAACACACACATGGCTTTGGCACTTCTGTTTTTGGCCCAACGCAGCTATCTGGGTTGGAATATCGATCGACTTTCAAATACCCCCTACAACTGATATATATAAAATAATAAGTTTTTTTTTTTTTTTTACAACTCTGGACAAAATTCATTCAAATCATCTACATGCAAGACTTTTTTGTGAAAATTCCTTAACAATCATCTACAACCCGCGCCGCACAATGCCGCCGCATTTACACCAAAAAAGAAATAGAAGAAAAAAAATCATCAAAAACGAACTTGTATTATACACATATAAAGTTCCATGCAAAAACTCTAGATAAATCGTAAAAAATATAACCCATAAATAAAACAACAGCATAAAAACGTATCATCACAAAAAGTAGTATTCCCCACTTTTACATGGAATGTCGTCCTCTTGGTTCGAATGGGAAACAAGCAGACACAATAGCAATGATACCAAATAGAGCTGCCATGACATAAATTGGAACAGAAGTAGTGGCATCACTATAGAACCCAACAACTGGAGCGATAGCACCAAGACCTCGTGCAATGGCTACTGCAATACCATTACCAGTTGCTCGATGGGTAGATTCAAGAGTTTCTGGAGTAAAAGCAAACAAAGTACCATAGTACAAATTCAAGCAAACATTAATAGCACAGTTGAATCCCAAGTTTGCAGCTGCAGTCTTGACAGTGGTATAGGCAAACATAAAAGTCATTGTAAGCAAAGAACCAACAATCATAGTACCTCGTCGACCAAACTTTGGAATATCACAAACCAAACCGGCAATCAATGGACCAAAAATAGAACAAACATTAACAATCAAATTGTCTCGGTAAGTAGTGTCCAAAGATCCATCACCAGTATCAGCACCTCGAGATTGCAAATAAGTTGGCAAAAACGCATTATACAATGGATAACCCAAACCAATCAAAGCCCAAGACAAAAAGTTCAAACCAGAGTTCAAACCAACCTTTTTAGAACCAAACAAGCCTCGCAAATGAGCGCCAAGAGACTTGAATGCAAATCTTGGATTAACCTTGTCAAGGAATCGAGCATTCTTGTTATCTGTCTTGATTGGTCCCAAAGCAGTCAAGTCTTCCAAAGTCAATGGGTTAACAGTCTTACCAGATTCAGCCAACTTGTCCAAAATAATAATAACTTCTGCATCATTACCTTGACCCAATTCATACTTTGGAGATTCAACCATTCGAATAACAAATACTCGACATAGGGCACACAACATGACGAATCCACCGCAGCAGATATAAGTATATCGCCAGCCCATGTTTTCACTTCGCAAACAAGGGTCCTTTTCCCAAGCAGCTTGATCTTCACGAACAAGACCACAGTTGAAATTGACAATCAATGGCCAAGCAAATGCACAAGTAATAGTTTGACCAACACCCCACCACAAAGCCATAAAAGTCAACATCCATTGTCGGTTAGATGGCAAAAATTCCAAAAATGTAACAGAATCCAAAACCAAGTTACCACCGGCACCAAAGTAACAGCATGCAGAAAGAGAACAAACAGCGACATAGTTCAACCCACCAGCTGCAGCCATACCAAACACTGCAGTCATAAACAAGGTAACTTGAAAAGCAATACGTCGACCAATAATATCAGAAGAAAACCCCCAAAACAATGCACCAAAAAACAAACCAACATAGTTTGAAGAAACCAATGCATTATACTGATCCGCTAACAAAAATTCAGCCGCAATTTGATTTTGAGTAACAGATTGCAACAAGAAAAGCAAAGAATCAGTACCATAACCCATACCATTCAAACAAAAAAGTTTCCAATGATAAGGAGTGAAACCAATCTTATTCATAGCATCGTTTACCAAAGTCATCTTTTTCGATAGGACTTCGTCGTGCATATGCATCAAGTCTCCACCTTCAACAGAGCTTGGGTTTTCTTCATTATAATAAATATCATCAGAGGATGATCTGTTGTTATCTACATTCTTTTCACCGTGAGCATTCCGTTGTTGAAGCTTTGGTTCTGAATTTGTTGGTTCAAGAGAAGACATTTTGTTGTGGTATTCGTTAGTAATTTTAATTTCCAAAAAAAAAGGTCCTTGTAGTATTAATGTCCCTTGAGATAAGAAATTTAGTTCTCGCTTATCTAGTTCTCAATTAAAAAATAAGAACTTTTAGAAAGAGAGTAAGAGAGGAGATGGAATAGAAAAAGTAGTAGACAAGAAAGAAGAAGGAAAGAAACTAGAAATGGTCGGGACTCTAGGTACCCTTTATATAAATCCTGGAGGATGCGCCGTTCCTATGGCTTAATTCGGTATAAGGGAAAGGCTAAAAAAAAAAAAAAAAAGCTCTCTTCTTTCGATGAGAAAGAAAAAGTAATCCCAGTTGCATAGAACAGGACACAAAAAAAAAATAAAAAAAAATAGTTTAGACGCGCGCGCAAACTCCTGTTACTTTTTCGATGTGTTACTTTTTTATTTTTATTTTCGAGGCGAATACCAATGACGCAGTGCTCATTTTGGCTCGTTTTGCTAGCGCGCAGTAACTGACCCATCACAAACCGCGCCGGCCATTATTGCCTAATAGAGCCGCTTTGTTGCCGATCATTGAGGAAGCTCTAGCTGAGTTGGGACAGGATATCAGGCCGTTATTGATCAGCCCTAAGCAGGCTGACTAACGGTTAGCTTCTATTCTGGACATGAAATTTAATTATTGTAACATATTCTGAAGAGAATTCAACAAGATGGTTTTTAAACTGCACAAACGCGAAGGTATTCTTCTAGGACTATTATTTTTACTGTTTCCTTTTGGACGTAGGGCTTAAAAGAAAAACGTTAATAAGGTCTGTTTAGAATTTCAGATGACGTCAGAGGGGTATATTCATGGGTTGGACATGCTCAAACTGGCTACCAAAAGGTCACACTAATTATCAGGATCTGTAGACACCAACTTTGATTATTAAATCCCATGCCGATAAATCCGGGTAAAACAATAAAATATGCATGGCCTGGATATATCGAATTCAGCAGGACAGCTGTTGAAGAAATCGACCTGTCGCCTTTCATACTTCATGGGGGGTTTCTATCGAGGGGGAATAATGGGATAAATCTCTAATGTTGACCAAATGAAGAAAAAACATGTACGCCCATATGGAGTCGGCAGAACCGAGAGTGCCACAGACCTACAGCTGGACCGGTTAGAAGAGAGGCTTTATTCTTTTCTTTCCCGAAAGTAAGCCGTTCAGGCTCAAATGCTATAATGCCGCTCGTATCAGATGCATATAAGGAAGAAAGACGTAACACTCTTTTCATATAGATCCAACCACTATGCTTCACTAGCTATAGGTGTCCAAAATATCAACAATCATCTCAAAAAATCCGTATTGTTATCAGCGTTAGCGGAAATAGTATCTTGTTGCTCACCAGTACTAATCCTCCTTTTTCAACCGCCTTCAACCCCTGGCACTTGATATTCCCCACGATCTCTTTATCGATAATTGTATCGACTGCAAATTACCAACTTTTGCGTGCGTTCGTTCTTCTTTCTGTATCTGGTGATTTCTTTTGAACTGGTGAAAAAAAAAAAAAAAAAAAAAAGGTTTTTTTTTTTCGACTCATACCTAAAAGCTTAGTTAACACTCCAAGACATTGAACGCACGACCTTCCGCGGACAACAGTTGAAACTCTTCTTATTCTTTCTTTTTTTATACTGCAAACTGCAATTTCTCACACAATGTTAGACTGCCGGACCTTTTTTTTTGATCGCGGACCCCTAAGGCTTGCATTATGCACCATTCCTTTTAGCTTTAAATTTTCAGAGTATTATGACATCACACCGTTTTTAATCATCTTTTATCGTAAGTCGCGATAGAAAGCGACATTATCGAAAATTAAATCTCCCTAATATGGTAAAGGGAAAAAAAAAATTTAAACCAGGTGGAATTTCAAAGTGTACTAAAACCTCGGGACCTGACAACCTCATGGTCATCATGAAAATTTGCCTTCTGAGGCTTAGCCAGCTTTTCTTTATTAGTCCACTCAATCATCCATCAGCTGAAAATCTGAATCCACCCCAGCTGATCACCGACCCTGGTCGGAATAGAGTTTAGTTTCTCCGCGGGTGGTCTCCCTTCCGGTGCCCCCTGTGTAGAATTCTTTTTTGGTTATATTATCCACAAATGGTGCATAATACCGTGGCAACCGCCCGCATGGAACTTGGGAGCATTTGATTGGTCAACAGGAGTCTGTGTAACTCTTTTTGCAGTAGGAAAATGGTGGGACACTTCGGACTCCTGAACCCCTAATAGCTAAAGCCAAGCAACACAACCTCGAGGCAGAAAAGATGGCATGCATCGTGCTCTTATTTGGTGACGTTGCTAGACACTATTTTTGCAATTGGATAACAGTCAAGCTTCAAGCTTCAAGCTTCAAACTTTTCGTATTATTTCCCGCACAACGGAGTACTCCGTCAAAAATAAAGATTGCAACAATTAGACTGAGTCTGTTGATTCAAAACATGTCGACAATTCCTCAAGAAGCAGATGCGTTGACACTGCATGGTTAATACGAGGCTTGTTCATCTTTTCATTTCTCAAACCCGATCGATCCGCTTTGGACCACTTGCAATAAAGGGCCCATGTACCGGGCATCTCCAACAGAACAATCAGAACTTACCTGGGTCTTACAATAGTGTTATTTGGACCACTGAAACTGTATGAAAATATGCCGAAATCCCGGGCCGTTAGTGGCCATACGAAGCAAGCCGCCTTCAAGAAATTATGCCGAGCCGCGCGAATAAAAAAATAATAAAAAATTGCAAAAAAAAGTTTTTCCTTAATGCGGGCGCACGCAATTGGGATGTTTCAATAGTCAAATTGGGCCAAGAAATTTTGGCTTTTTTCCCACCCAAATGTGGAACAACGTTTGGAAATATTTGGTGCCGTAACAACTGGTGTGGTTGTCATGGGAACCGGATCCGGTTACCCAGCAACAGGGTTGTCATGGTATCCATCACTTGACAACCCGTAAGCCAGTCACGGGACCGCGACCTAGCGCTTTGCCACACCCAAGAAATCCTCAAAGAAAGCCCCAGCCGAGAAATCTCCATCTTCAGACAGTCTGGGAGAAAAATCCCCACAATTTCTTGTTCGCCCGTTGACAACCGAATACCTCCCGACCATAAGCGAGAGAGAAAAAAAAAAAAAAAACCTGCAAAACAGCTTTCAACAATCTACAATTCATAACGCAAACTTGCAAACTTTCTTCACATCTCTTGAGATCTCCAAAAGAATGTTGAGAACAACGATAAAAACCGCGTCGCGGTCATTCAGTTCAACTGCATTCACACGATCTGCCGTTGTCGGTCCAAACAAAATCAATCTTTCTGAAGCTTCGTTCCTAGCGAATACTGCATCCAAAGCTTTGGCACACCCAGAACTTTCTCAACAAGTCAAAGATGCTGGTACAAACTCAATGAACCTGTATCAATCAATCAACGATGCACTAAGAATCTCCCTCGAAACTGACGAAAAGGCTGTTGTATTTGGTGAAGACGTTGCATTCGGTGGAGTCTTCCGATGCTCCATGGGTCTTCAAGAACAATTTGGTTCAGACCGAGTGTTTAATACGCCATTGTCTGAACAAGGCTTGGTCGGGTTTGCAATAGGTTATGCTGCAATGGATCAAACTGCGATTGCCGAAATTCAATTTGCAGATTACGTTTTCCCAGCATTTGACCAACTGGTTAATGAAGCCGCTAAATATCGATACCGATCGAGTTCATTCAACTGTGGAGGTCTAACTGTTCGAATGCCATGCGGTTCAGTAGGGCATGGTGCTTTATACCATTCACAGTCTGGGGAAGCATACTTTTCTCACTGTCCAGGCCTCAAGGTGGTTATCCCCCGGTCTCCAATCCAAGCCAAAGGATTGTTACTTTCTGCGATTAGAGATGCGGATCCAGTGATATTTATGGAACCCAAGATTTTATACCGGTCCAGTGTGGAACACGTCCCATTGGCCGATTATATGCTCCCTTTGGGCAAAGCGGAGGTGATTAGGCAAGGTTCCGATATTACTCTGGTTGGATACGGCACTCAGCTATATGTAATGCAAGTGGCTGCAGATCTTGCCAAAGAGAAATTGGGCGTGGATTGTGAGATTATTGATTTACAAACTGTGGTTCCATGGGACCGAGAGACTGTGTTTGAATCGGTTAACAAGACAGGTAGATGTTTGGTAGCCCATGAAGCTAATCGATCTAATGGTATTGGAGCTGATGTTGCTGCTGAGGTGCAAGAAAACTGCTTTTTGAGATTGGAATCTCCTGTTCATCGAGTAGCTGGATGGGATACTCCGGTATCTTTGGCATACGAGCAGCTGCAGATTCCTGATGTCACCAGGATTTTCCACGGGATTAAGAAAGCAGTAAATTACTAGGAATTCCTAGCTTTTGTAGACATGTCTCATAAATAAATAAAATACCGCATTTCCTAATCTCAAAGTTTGGGGGGGGTTCTATAAGGAGCACGCCCTATTTTTTTATTTTTTTTCATTTTTGGTGTCCAGTGGTTTTGGCTTGGTGTGCGGTGCAGGAATCTTGTTAGGGGTTCATGTGCGGCACCATTTCATCGACGTCATACACGTGGGTTCAAAATGATATTAAAATTTCCACGGAACTTTTTGCCCAAACAGTATAGTTTAAAAAGAGAGCATGATATTCTGTTGGATTTCCCAAACATATAGAGTATAATATTGTAGGGGGTTTTGTTAAACTATAGCTTGATGGATATTCACCAACAAACCTCACGGCCTACCCGGGTTTTTTTAGACAGTGGGGGATTACTCAACCTGCACAGTGTAATTGCCGGTTGTTTTTTTTTTCTTGCGCTCGCCATATTTCCATTCACGGGGTTATGCAGTCATTTCTTGTCGTCCGCACTGGTAAGATTCATTTGGCTGTTGCGCCTCTCGTGGCAGGAAATTCAAGCGGGAATCTCTCGACACAGGAATCTAGCAAGGAAACGAGGTCCGAACATAACTTTTACTGCTATACTATCATCCATGTGTTCAAAAATTGGATCCGTACGACCAGGGGAAGGTGGCTTTTTACCCGGAAAACCGGGTGGCTGCGGCGCGAAAGCGGCCACCAGCTGTGGACCAAAAGCGGAGCGAGCGCCTCCTTTCTACAACCTCGCTGTCTCTCTCACTCTCAGAAAATAATATAGTGATCCGCACGCATATGGTTCGGGAATAAGGACTGCATCTTGTTTTTTGTTGCAGGTTCTTGGATTTGTAATGGAAAAAGTGGGCTATAGGTGGGTGGATGAATGGCTTCAACTTACCTTGGCGTGGGTGGTATGAGGGTAGCGTCGCTTGAGGGAGTTGTAGGGAGACTATACGAAGATGGGAGTAGTTTGAAATCCTTGCAATATATGCCTACGAAAGCATATCGTAAATAGAACGTTGAACGGGTGAGCAAATGATATCATGGGTCCCAAGAGAGGAATATCCAACAATTTCAGCGATCCATTTTGGGTAACAGGAGTTGGTCCAACTGAGATTCCAAAAAGGAAAAACCGCGACGCCGCTTGTTATTAGGAGTAAAGGACTGCAAATCCGTTGAATGTATTAGAAGGCATGTGTGCTATATTAGGCTAAACTGATGCATGTTTCTTTTTGCAGAATTAGTTTCTTTTGACACTAGGATTCCCTCTCCATTGTAAATTAGTCTCATCGCCGATCGGGTTTTGGCTGCACATGATACAGGTGAACTACTTTAAAATATGCAATTTGCATAGCAAAAATACTTCCATGCGTTTGTTCTGCCAATTATTTGAATCCGCAGTAGTTTCATCAGCAGGGGTAAATATTATTAATATTAGTCTGCATTGCTTGTGCTTCAATTAACCGGTTGTCTTAGACTGTTTTAAGTTTGATTTATTAAGTTAGATCGCAAGAATTGCCAGAAAAGAAAAAAAAAAAAATTTCAATTTTTGGGTTTTGAACTGTATACCAGATGTCGACGGTTGATGTTGGGTGGTGTTGGACGGCTCAACTGCGGCGTTAAAGATAAACGCCTCACATATCACAGCTCTAATGTCGCAAAATTATCGAAAACTCCTAATACCCAGAAAACAACAATCATATAATTTTACAAAAACAGATATACGTCGCAAAAAAAATCCTCATTTTTATCCTGCGTCTTAACAAAATCTCCCGGCTCCAGAACTCGAAAATCCTGCGTTGGGACGTTTGTAGTTTTCCCACTCCAACTCTGCCAAACAAATGACCAGCTCCAAACGCAAGGTTTCTCAGATCCTTGACACATTACGAGAAAACGAAGATTATGAACTTGCGTTAACGAAACGACCTCGTCATGTATTTGCCAAGCTATCAAACACCGTGCTCACCAAACGCAAGCAAGAGCAATTAAATAACTCGACTTATGCGCCATGGTCTCGAGAATTGTTTTTGCAGCGTCTATCCACTTATCATTATAGAAACTGGAGTATACCATATGAATTGAAACAGATGACAGCAGTAGAATGTGTTAAACAAGGATGGGTAGCGTTGGATGTAGCGGAATCTACAAAACAGAATACAATTCAATGCGTCCACTGCTTGAGCATTTTGAATATCAACGTTGGCGGTAGTACTTCAAACCCTGAAATTCAACAAAAATTGGCACAAAAATACCACGAAATGTTGACCAACAATCATAAAGGTACATGCCCTTGGAAACAAAAGGGTAGTGATGACATGGTTTATACTTTACCGTTGACAAACGCTCAACGCAGAGAATTTGATTCTCGCTACAAGAGCTTGGAAAATGATGCACAGATTGAACGGTTTGATTTTACTTGTAAACCAGAGATTACCGACAAGTTACTAGCAAAGATACCAATTGAGAATATGAAACGAGATGCAGCAAAACTAGCACTTTTGGGATGGCAAACAGATTCCAAAGTCGGGTCTACAACACTGATAACGTGTGGAATGTGTTTTCGTAAAGTAGCGCTAAATCAAGACGTGAATCTGGTCAAAGAACACATGTCTTACTGCCCGTTTATCCAAGTCAATGAAGGAAAACCGCAATGGATGCATTTATTTGACCTTGTCAAAAATTCAGAGGCTGCAGAGACCATCTTTTTAAAGTCGGATGCTTCAGCCAATGACGAAAGCACCCGGGAGTCACGGCTCGCCAAGCTCAAGAATATTTATTTCACCTCTAAACACCACCACGGCACTTGATATTTTCGCCGCCTCGCGAAAGAAAGAAAGAAAGAAAAATAATAATAATAATCATGTTCTACGTGAAACTGTGGACTCCGTGGAACTTTCATGATGCAGATACTTTAAACGCAGCAGATGCCATTCTGAATGCGTTCTGGGATACTCCAATGGCGGCGTATTTTAAAGGCGAGCAGTGCCGAAACTGGTCGGCATCCAATCCATTGTGGACCCACGATATGTAGAATTCTTATTTGATAGCTAGTGACGAAGGTGCTGGGTTGTACCGGAAATTTGGATATGAAGATAAGGTCCAGCGGCTGAGTCAAGCAAGTCTCAATCGCACGGCACTAATCCCCTTGCCATCCCAACCTTAAACCAACCACACCAAAACATAAACAGAAAGGTTTAGTAACATGTTCTACGTCAAACGACTAACTCCATCGAACTTTGACAACACAGATGCTCTAGACGCAGCGGATGTCGTGCTCAATGCGTTTTGGGATACACCCGCCACGTCGTATTTGAATGGCGAGCAGTATCGGAAATGGTCGGCTGCAGAGATCCAATCCATTGTAGACCCACGAGAACGGCTACAAAAACACATTCAGCAGGCGAAAGCAAGGTACTTCTTGGTTAAATGCTTTGCCAAATTGTGCTGGAGGTACGTGCTGACACCAGGCATGGACATGCACGGACTGTTTGAACGAAATGAGGATCCAAAACACCACCGTGATCGGTGTATTGGGCTCAGCGTCTACAAATATCCGAGCCATATGGTAGACAAATTGGAGGCTGAAGTTGGCAGAGATGGGTGGAAATTCTGGATTTATTCATTATATATGAAAACTCGGCTATGGATTGAAGACCTTGTCCTTTGTCATGGCCGTGAACATCCCTTCAACAACTCCCGTTTGTCCAACCACCTTAAAGAGAGCCACAAACAACAAACTGAAGGCATTGAAGCTGTTGAGCGTATGGTTGAAAAGGTCAACGCTGATGAAATCGCAAAGAGTTTCTATCCCATAGAATCTATGGTATACCTGGACACGTTTTGTATACACCCGGGATATCAACGAAAGGGGTTGGGGAGTCTATTGATTAATGCCACAGAGGAGATAATTCCAAATATTCCTACCCCGTTTGATGTGGATGGCAAATATGCCGAAGGCCCACAGAAGCTTTATTTGAAAGCTAGTGACAAAGGTGCTGGTTTGTACCGGAAATTTGGATATGAAGATGGGGTTTATACAAGGTTTGAGTATCCTCCATCGTACGTGCTTACATCGCTTTTTATGATCAAAACTAGATAAAATTCTGATGAATTAATAGATGATGGGAAATATTTTAGATCTCTAGATCTCTAGATCCTAGATACTAGATCCTAGATCCAAAGCCGTAGGTTAGAGCGGCTTTTTTCTTGGCGCGCCACTAGAATTCTTTTAAAGTCGGATAGTGTCTAGCGGCTGAGTCATGCAAGTCTCAATCGCATGGAACTAATCCCCTTGCCATCCCAACCTTAAATCAGCCACACCAAAACATAAACAGAAAGGTTTAGTAACATGTTCTACGTCAAACGACTAACTCCGTGGAACTTTGACAACACAGATGCTCTAGACGCAGCAGACGTCGTGCTCGATGCGTTTTGGGATACACCCACCGCGTCGTATTTTACTGGCGAACAGTATCGGAAATGGTCGGCTGCAGAGATCCAATCCATTGTAGACCCACGAGAACGGCTACAAAAACACATTCAGCAGGCGAAAGCAAGGTCCTTCTTGGTCAAATGCTTTGCCAAATTGTGCTGGAGGTACGTGCTGACTCCAGGCATGGACGTACACGGACTGTTTGAACGAAATGAAGATCCAAAACGTCACCGTGATCAGTGCATTGGGATCAGTGTCTACAAATATCCGAGTCATATGGTAGATCAATTGGAGTCTGAAGTTGGTAGAGATGGGTGGAAGTTCTGGATTTATTCATTTTATATGAAAATTCAGCTATGGATTGAAGACCTGGTCCTTCATCATGGACGTGAACATCCTTTTTTGAGCCCACGTGCGAATAAGCACCGTAAAGAGAACCACAAACAACAAACTGAAGGTTTTGAAACTGTTGAGAGTATGGTTGAAAAGGTCAATGCTGACGAAATCGCAAAGAGTTCCTACCCTGTAGAATCTACGGTATTCCTGGACATGTTTTGTATACACCCGGAATATCAACGAAAGGGATTGGGGAGTCTATTGATTAATGCCACAGAGGAGATAATTCCAAATATTCCCACCCCGTTTGATGTGGATGGCAAATATGTCGAAGGCCCACAGAAGCTTTATTTAAAAGCTAGTGACGAAGGTGCAGGTTTGTACCGGAAATTTGGATATGAAGATGGGGTTTATACAAGGTTTGAGTATCCTCCATCGTACGTGCTCACATCGCTTTTTATGATCAAAACTAGATAAAATTCTGATGAATTAATAGATGATGGGAAATATTTGAGATCCTAGATACTAGATCCAAAGCCGTAGCGATCTACCTAGTAAGATCATATTGGCCATCAACGACCATCTTGATATGGTGAGCCGATTCAGACTGCATCAGGTATGTTCTCGGACTCGGTATGTCCTTGCGCCAAAATTCTGGAGAAGGATAACTATTGATGGGGAGTTGAAGCGGCTTTTTTGTTGGCGCGCCACTAGGATTCGAAGTCGGATAGTGTCTAGCGGCTGAATCATGCAAGCCTCAATCGGACGGCACTAATTCTCTTGCCAACCCAACCTTAAACCAACCACACCAAAACATAAACAGAAAGGTTTAGTAACATGTTCTACGTCAAACGGTTAACTCCATGGAACTTTGACAACACAGATGCTCTAGACGCAGCAGACGTCGTTCTCGATGCGTTTTGGGATACACCCACCGCGTCGTATTTCACTGGCGAACAGTGCCGAAAATGGTCGGCTGCAGAGATCCAATCCATTGTAGACCCACGAGAACGGCTACAAAAACACATTCAGCAGGCGAAAACAAGGTCCTTCTTGGTTAAATGTTGGGCCAAATTGTGCTGGGAGTACTTGCTGACACCAGGCATGGACGCGTACGGACTGTTTGAACGAAATGAGGATCCAAAACGTCACCGTGATCAGTGTATTGGGATCAGTGTCTACAAATATCCGAGCCATATGGTAGACAAATTGGAGGCTGATGTTGGCAGAGATGGGTGGAAATTCTGGATTTACTCATTATATATGAAAACTCGGCTATGGATTGAAGACCTTGTCCTTCGTCATGGACGTGAACATCCTTTTTTGAGCCCACGTGCGAATAAGCACCGTAAAGAGAATCACAAACAACAAACTGAAGGCTTTGAAACTGTTGAGAGTATGGTTGAAAAGGTCAATGCTGACGAAATCGCAAAGAGTTCCTACCCTGTAGAATCTACGGTGTACCTGGACATGTTTTGTATACACCCGGGATATCAACGAAAGGGATTGGGGAGTCTATTGATGAATGCCGGAGAAGAGGCTATCCCGAACGTTCCAACCCCGTTCGATTTCAATGGGAAACACGTCGAGGGTCCACAGAAGTTTTATCTGGCTGCTACTGAAGCAGGTTATGCGCTGTACCGAAAGTTTGGATACGAAGATGGGGTTTGTAAAAAGTTTGAGTATCCTCCATATGTGCTTGTGTCGACTTTCATGGTCAAAAATAGATAGAATAAGAATTAATAGATTGGTGCGGAATAGTTTAGATTTCTTGTGGCAGCTAGACCATGCTCTGGTTTCACCTCAAACGGCGCGGCGTTATTTAAACTCCCTTGCCAACTTCAAACCAACCACACTCCAAAAAAAAATAACCAGCATGTTTTACGTGAAACGTTTGACACCATGGAACTTTGGCTATACAGACTCTCTCAACGCTGGCGAAGCGGTTGTCGATGCATTTGAGGGCGACCCGTTGGCTGCATTCACCGGTGGCGAACTGTATCGAAAATGGTCTGCAGCGGAGATTCAGTCGATTGTGGATCCACGCAAACGGCTACGACAACATATTAAGCAGGCCGAAATGGGTTCGGCTGTGGTCAAATGCTGGGCCAAGGTGTGCTGGATGAACGTATTGACTCCAGGACTGGATGTATATGGGCTGTTTGAGCAAAATGACGACCCCAAAAGCTGTGATCGATGTATTGGACTCAGCGTCTATAAATATCCGAGCCATATGGTAGACCAATTGGAGACTGATGTTGGTAGAGATGGGTGGAAATTCTGGGTTTATTCATTATATATGAAAAGTCGACTTTGGATTGAAGACTTGCTGCTTCGCCAAGGACGGAAACATCCGTTTTTCAATTCAAATTTGTTCGTGTATTTTGAAGAGAACCGTAGACAGCAAACTGAAGGCATTGAAACAGTTGAAACCATGGTTGACAAGGCATCCCCTGAGGATATCGCAGGAAGTTTCTACCCTGTGGACTCTATGGTGTATCTGATGATGTTCTGTACACACCCGAATTACCAACGAAAGGGACTGGGTAATATGTTGATGAAGGTCTCAACGGAGGCAATCCCAAATGTACCCACTCCTTTTGATTTCAATGGGAAACATGCCCAAGGTCCACAAAAGCTTTACTTGGAAGCTACTAATGCAGGCGCTGGATTGTACAGAAAGTTTGGGTACCAAGACGGGATTCATACAACGATTAAGTATCCTCCATCGTTTGTGATTACATCGACTTTTATGGTCAAAACTAGATAAAAATGCGGAATAAATGTAAACATGATTTTCAAAATTAAGTTGACCGAGCGGCTTTTTCCTCCCCCCAAAATCCAAATTTTTTTCATCATCACGCACTGATCACCACACGCTAATTTTTAAAAATGTCCTACGAAGCCACATTTATCGACCACGCTTTGCAATCGTCGGCATTGAAATTCGGCAGTTTCACCCTAAAATCCGGCCGACAATCGCCATACTTCTTCAACTTGGGGCTTTTCAACACTGGAGCGCACTTGTCTGGGTTGGCCACCGCGTATGCCAATGCTATCATTGACTCTGGACTTGAATTCGACGTCTTGTTCGGTCCAGCATACAAGGGGATCCCACTGGCCGCATTGACTGTCGCCAAGCTTGCGGAGATTGGTGGCGACAAATGGCAGAGTTTGGAGTATGCGTTCAACCGAAAGGAGAAGAAAGACCACGGTGAAGGTGGGAATATCGTCGGCGGGTCTCTTGAAAGCAAACGTGTCGTGGTCATTGACGACGTTATGACCGCTGGAACCGCGATCAATGAAGCGTTTGAGATCATCAACGCGGCTAAAGGGTCCGTCAAGGGAATCGTTATTGCCCTGGATAGACAGGAACGAACGGCTGATTCTGAAAAGTCCGCTGTCCAAGCCGTCTCGGAACGGTACAATGTCCCAGTTTTGAGTATTATTTCGCTGGATTCCATCATTTCCCATTTATCTGGGCGATTGAGTCAACAAGAAATGGATAGTATCAAGGAATACAAGGAGAAATATGCACCAAAGTAGTTAGGAGATTTATATATAGACTACCTATTGAATAAGTATTAACGACGGACTTTGATCTTCTTTGGCTTTGCATCTGGTGCGCTGCTGCCACCACCACCACCACCCATCCCAGGGAACATGTTATTTTGCATCTGATTCATCATTTCCTCGTTTTGGTCGCCGCTACTCAAGGCCCGACTATGTAGAGGCAAAATCGGGTTGAGGTTCCAACCTTTTGGTACTGCCAACGGTTCGGCTTTTTCTGGAGGTTGTAGCCCACTGGCCTTCATTTGCTGTACAACGGATGAATTAAACGGTTTCCGGTCCGTGGTTGGATGTGTTTTGAGATATGCAGACAAGATTTGATACAAATGTCGCTTATTATTCAGTTGTACCGCCGGTGCGACAATTCCTTCTTCCTCATGAATCAACACTCGCACTCGTCCAGGGTTCGCCCAATCCTTTGGATGCACTTTTTGAGCTTCTAATATACAATGGATCCCGATATCTCGACATGCTTCCATCAATGTCTGAGCTAGTGGGTTTTCCACCGCCTGTTTTTTGGAGACTCGTCGGCCCTGAGAATGTGTCTTGTTGATGTCAAAGTACACTGGATACACAACCTGCCAGTGTTTGAATTGATCCATATCTTTTTCAGAATTGATCGTTGTTTCCCGCTGCTGCTGTCTCAACATTTCTGGAAGCGGAGTTGCAGCATTTGCATTCTGCTGCTGTGAATTGGATGACGTTGAAGCGCCAGCATTCGAAGAAGGATCCACCGGCCGCAAGTTTGCAACCTTCTGCGTCATTGGTGTATCTTTGGAAAACGGATTCCGTGGGTCGAAATCAGCTGGATCAAAGTCCATTTCGTCGATTTCATCATCGTCAATCTCTTCAAGTACCGGTGCCATTATTACTGTGTGCGGGTACAAACCTGTCGAATTTTCCGGCTGGGAACTCGAATATTCTTCTCGCTTTTTTCGTAAAATAAGTGGAGTAGTTACCCTGCTGTGGGTGTGGTTTTTAGCGCCGCATGCTGATATCGAGCCTATAATACCAAACCCGATGTACAACCTCTTTTTTTCATACAATTTTTTTTAACCTTTTTATACTTTTATTTTTATTTCAATCACCAACTTTTGATATTCAAAGCTGTTTTGTGTTATAAATACGACAGATTCTCCTCGGTTGGATTTTTTTAATTAATCTCCAAGATTATACATTAGATCTATCGCAACAAAAAAATTCTCTTTCTCTTGTTCAATCTCCACACTATAGACAATGCTGCCGGTTCCAATTCTCGACTCTGAAGCTTTGAGCGGGATCACTGGGTATGTTGGATGAAAAATAATAGATCCATTTTCTAACAAAAAAAAAGGTCAATTTCTATTGCATGCTGGATTATTGTGTTTACACCACAGTTATACGAAAACGTATGAATACCTCTGAAAGAAAAGAAGAAACAATACTAACTAATCTTTTGACAGTTCCAGCGCCAAAGTGCCGAGGGATTGTCTTTAACATTTGTCAACCTGTGGCTTGCAGGCGATGTATTCAATGTGATTGGCGCAGTATTACAAGGGGTTCTACCTACCATGGTCATCCTGGCCGTTTATTACACAGTGGCAGATATCTTTCTGTTGATCCAGTGCTTGGTATATAACAATCGCAACAGCACAAAAGTAGATCCAAAGCATCTTTCACCAGCAAATCCATTACTAGATGAAGAAAATAGCAGTGAGTATTACGGTACTGTGCATACTGGAGAGGAGGATGAAGATGAAGCTGAAGTACACGCGGTTGAGCAACATGAACCAATTCCTAGATGGAAACAGAATGTAAACCACACATTGGTTGTATTTGCAGTCATCATTTCAGGGGTCGTTGGATGGTATTTCTCCAGCTCATCCGGTCAACCAAACGACGATGATACTCCACAGGTAATGAACTTTTGGGGTCAAATCTTTGGATGGTTGTGTGCAGTATTATACCTCGGATCTCGAGTGCCACAATTGTTGCTAAATTATGAACGCAAATCTTGCGAAGGCATTTCATTTTTATTCTTTTTATTTGCATGTCTTGGGAATCTAGCATATGTGGTGTCTATTTTGGCCAAGGATATGTCTTCTCATTATCTGTTGATCAATGCATCTTGGCTGGCCGGGTCGGTTGGTACCTTGTTTTTGGATTTTATAATTTTCTGTCAGTTTTGGATCTATAATGATGAATAAATATCCGAGCATCCCTCCCACTCTTTTATTTTATTTTTATTTTTAATTTTTTTTTTGGTAACTTTTCCCATTGTAAATATGAACGACGAAGATAGTGAAGGCGAAGAAATTCAGACGGTATCCATTAACGAGGTTCGTAAAGACTGCCGTAGAGTCATTGATGCACTTGAAAAAGAACATGAAGAAGATCTAAGCCGGCATTTATACGGGGCGTACCTGACCAAAACACGGCGTAGACAAGCCGGATTGGAGCCATTCCCACCAAAAAGATACACACAATGGCCTATGAATGACAGGAGAAGGACACCTAGTCGGAGGGCGAACAACGCTCGGGATCCTAGGATTCTAGCGGTGCCGCATCGTGTGGTTCCGGATACAGATTCAGTGTATACCCGAACAGACGATCCGACCAAGCTACCAAGCTCCAGCCAGTATATCAACGATGATAGTGGCGATAGCTTGACACATGCAACGAATATACTAATGCATGAATGTGACGCGACGTTCAAACGGGCTGTTTACAAACGGATTCACCGCGACAAGTCGTCGTTTGGCGAGAAATTGATCCCGATTGTCGACCCGGAATGCACACTACCGGCCCAGACCCGCCATGGGTTGCTGAGCATGATCAACCGAGTGCTGGATAACTTTGTCGAAAGTGGCCGGTATTTGCCGACAAATACCTGGGTGGACGTGGTTTCGCAGGACGCGACGGTCGGGCGCACGGTGCGGCGGTGTCGTGATTTGTTTAGCGATACAGTCATGGACGATGACCGGGCGTTGAAACAGCTGAATATGGCGATGAATTGTACTGCTAGTGATTATTCAACCGGTCAGGCGGTTGCAAGGCCGACGAGGAAGTTGGAAGCAAGGGATCAGGCGCTGCAGCCCATGCCACCACCGATAGATGATGACGATCTTGTCGCCAATATGTTGATCGGGTTTAATGACGAAGACGCGCCGGTGGAATCTGCTCATGTGGAAAAAATCCGGTCCACTATGCGAAGACGGGTCTATAAGCGGAACAGGTGGGTGGATAAATACCGGTATGACAAACGTGGGCTGGCAATGGTGGATAAATCATTGTTCAAGGCGAGTAGAACGTTGAAATTGTGGCAAAATACAAACAATGATTTATTGGATGACGATTTTTTTAAAAAAACGCCTCGTTACAAAAAATGGGATTTTGTGGATGAATATGCTAAGAGTAATGCAAGTAATACAGAAGATGAAGAAGAAGTTCAAGGATGATCCTACTTCTTGTCATTTCCAACGTTGAGATTATAACTACCATCGTCCTTCTGGTTCATTTTGAAATCATCCAAACTCATTCCAAAATTCTTGAGCACTCCATTGCCCAGATCTTTCAATTTCCCAATAACCTGCTGCGTCTCCTCCTCTTGTTTCTTCTTCAGCCTTGGAGTCAGCTGTCGTTTTCTATTCAATGCGTCACTTTTCAACTCTGTATCATCATCAATCAGCTTGGTCAGATCCTCCACCGCGGACTCCAGACTCTGCCAGTTATCCAGCTGATCATTCGCACGCACCCGTCGCATCCTCACTTTGATATACCCCGAGTCGAGGTCCAAGGCTTTGGTACACGCGTCGACACATTCCTTGTACTGTTCCATGGACAAGTAGCATGCCCCGATATTACCCCAACATGCTGCTTGAAGGTCCTTGGTGTCGCTACCACTGTCTTCTTCACACTCGCCAATCGCTTCCATGTACTTGTCAACGGCTTGTTGATACTCGCGTTTCGCAAACAAGTCGTTGCCTAGTTGCTTGAGATCCATTGAAAAAAAAAAGTTATGTCTGTGGTTAAAAAAATAGTATTAAAAAAAAGCTCCCAAATCTCCTACACATTTATAATTAATTATTATTTTGTACCATTTTTTTTTATACAATCTTCTTACTGAGTTGATTCAATTCAGTCCCAAATACATAATCCCAGAAGCTCGAAGTGACACCAAATCCAAGCTCATAATTCTTGTAATGATGATCCAAATGATGAATCTTGAGCTGTTTCAAATAAGCTGGTAACCGCACATGATGCAAAAAATAATGCGTACAATCATACATGATGTACCCCATAAACGCACCAGAGAAAATCGACATTGCAATATAGTACGGGAACAACAAATGCGCCAGTTTATAAAAGGGCGTGGTCAATGCAATCAACAAGGTCGGTGGCATGACAAGCCGCATTCGATCCATGGGCAAGTAATGATGCACCCCATGTAACAAAAAATGAAGGGTAAATGCCCACTGCTTTTCTGGCAAATAATCATCCAAATGGAATAAAAATCGATGCATCAAATACTCCAAAAATGTCCAAATAAATAGCCCAACGGCATATAGAGGCGCCACCGCATACCCTGGCAACCCATCCAGTGCCAACGTAACGCAATAAATATCAACAGGAATCCAAAGAATCGGAATCATAAACCATGGTGTCTTGGAAAGCGGTTCCAAAAAGTTACCAAAAATCGGTGCAGAGCCTTTACCATAGTGGCGTGGTTTATGAACCTGATCAAGATAGAACCGTTTGCTGAAATTACCAAGCAAAACCTGCAATAGCAACGGCTTTTCAAGATCCAAAAACTTGTTCTTTTCCCAGTCCCTGTCGAAATCCGTTGTTACTGTCAACTCGGTTTCGCTATCTTTATCTTCCTGAATGGCTTCAAAAAAGTGGCGATCAGGGTTATTATGTAACAATTTTTCTTCTTCTTCTGGAGTTGCCAATACCGCCATCAAAAACTCATCTTCAAGCATTTCATATGCCGTTTCCGAGTGTTCATGAGATATCACATCTTTCATAATCTCTGTGACATCTTGACCAGCGTATGGTTCAATCAGTTCGCCTCCACCAGGATGGGTATCCAAGAATTCAGTGACATCGTACACTTTTCGGTTATCAAGGGATACAAACGTCTTCCCAGTCTTGTCTTTGGCATCCAAAAGCTCGCTTTTGGTGATCAAAGGGAGCTTCCTCGACATGATTTTGTTATTATGGTACTTTGAAAAAAAAAAAAAAAAATCTAGCGTGTAAGATGTTAAGAAAAAAAATAAAGATTTGTGGGTGGAATTTATCACGCTCCCGAGGAAACGAGCAACGCGAGGTGAGAAACTTCAAGGGGCAGGGCGAAAAAAAAAAAGAAAAAATTCTCATAAGCGCAAGCATCGGGAGCCCCGGAATCGACAGCATTCGGCGTTTTTTGAAAGAACACGCAACTTTTTTTGGACGGAAATTTTTCATTGGCACATGTCTGCTCGTTTGTTTTCTTCCTGTTAGCTGAGTGGACAGCAAATATATTAAAGTTTGCTTGTGCGGCGGAGGTTAAAAAGCGTACAAAAATGATGGTGGCAATGTGGCGTGAGATATATCCATCTGCAGGGTCAAGCAGCCGGTGGGTCGAAGCATTTAATACCGGAAATTCCGGTTGGTTTCTCACATGTGAATCTAGTCCTTATACGGATCACACCTGGGGTTCGGTCAGAAAAGTATGTAGGTATGTCTTCAGAATATGTAACGACACAGCGAGCTGCATTACCATCCATCGCTTTATTCTGCCACTTATCAGTCCTTATAGAACAGAACAAATAACTGCAGCTTCACGATCTTATCCCCCTCCCCAAAATTTCCCAAAATTTTACTTCGATCATATGACATGTTATTTCTCCTGCCTCCTATTGGTCCGTATACTCCATCACATTGAATAACAGCCCAAATGTTGGCCACCAATGTGTTCAGCTGTTACGGTGGTCGATATATTCCGACAAAAGAATTTTAAACAGCCATTTGGTTCGTTTCTGTACAAACCGCTTAGAAAACCAATATTTCAGCCGCACATTATGCGGCGCATGGTCATTTACCGGGTATAAAAGTGAATTTTGCTTCGAATATCACGTCGTATCACTACAGCTGGCTTAGCTCAGGGGTTAGAGCATTGGATTGCAATGTTAACTACTGCAATCCATCCAGGGGTCCCCGGTTCAAATCCGGGAGTCAGCTTGTATCTTATTTTTTTTTTTGTCATTTCCGCATATTTTTTGTAAACTGCGGATCTGGAATTATCATTTGACTTGCTTGGCTTTGATGGTATTCGGTCGTAGCTTGTGGCGCTTTTGTTGCCGTATATCGACGGTAAAGAAATTGGCAATTGGACCACAAATTATCTCTCCATTAACCTCATACTGGAACTCATTAATGTTGTCCATCTTATCATTATTGCCTTATCATATATAGGTGAACGGAAGCATGTTGTGTTGAGCAAACCGAGTCAATATAACTGGACGATGGGCATGGGAACTATCCCTCCACCGCGCGTAATAAAAAAAGGCCGAAAAAATACAAAAAATTCTCATAACCTACTAATATATATAGATATATATATAAAACAAAGCAATCAACCATTACCACATACTATCTCTGTATGGAATACTACCGTTTTGGTGGTTATATTCACCAGTGAGGTTAAAGTTCCAGAAAAAGTCCAACTTTTGAGGCCACTCCTTTGGAATATTACAAGTTTTAATATAATCCGCATCCTTCAACCGGTCATTCAATCGTTTCTCGTAATCATCCAACTTGCATGAAAAGCCAGGACCAGATTGACAATCTGGGAATGGAACCACCGCCTCGTTCAACACCGCTCGCACATACGTGCCCTTTTCACTAATAGCAGTCGCGTCACATGCCAGCCGCTCTAGCACCAAATGAGCACCCATTGGAACAACATCAGTGCATCTGTACCGGTTGTAAACATCAATATTCCCGTCATAAGGGATATCCAAATTTTGAGGCACGGCAATGCCCAATGCAACAAGATCCGGGGTAATGTTGGTGTCGTGCATAAATGACCAATACATACTACCAGCCTTTTCTGGCCCTTCTTTCATCAATTGTAAGGAAGCATTGGCATAAATGCTACCCACAGATTTAGTCCAGTTGGCACCTGGCCCGTCACAATAATAGTACGCCAAATCTCGTACATGTTCATGTGCAACCCATTCATCTTGGGTAAACACACTAAGCCATGGAGACCAGGATCGTGAATTCAGCTCATAACCAGCCAAAGTTTGCAAAGTATAAATATCGCTGGCATTGAGCTTCAACCCGTATTCCTTGTTGAGCCGCGCGGCGGCCACTTTGGCCCGTGGATTGACATTGCCAGCGTTGGCTACGTCATTAATAGCTTTGCAACCCTCGTTGGCTTCAGTACCTGGGCACTGCGGCGTCAAGCTGTTTGCGCCAGCTTCATCGTGTTCTGAAATAACGTTCATTGCAACAACGTCGGTATAATTGAACTGGAAAAACCCTTCCCCAAACTTACGCGCAGTTTGAACAATTCGTTGATACCCGCCAGTGAAAATTGGAACCTTGGATTGTTGGTCCCACAAGTGGTCATACCGTTCTCGGTACTCTGTACCTCTTTTGTAAGCATCGAGCAATCCATTATGAGGACCAGTGGATGACTCCAATTCGTAGTATGAATCAGGTACAAAGTACTTCCACTTTTTGAAAAACCCTAGCGACCCTGATTCAGGCAAATCAGCATCTTTCAGCGTCTTCAAAAGCCTGTCGATAGAATCAGCCTCACCCGCCCCAGGGTACCGTTCGCCATGACGATGAATCATAAACACTTGGTCTACTTTACATTCGTCTGGTGGGTCTCTGCTGATCCCCAGACCGTGTCTGTCAACATATGGACCTAAACCACCCATAAACTTCATAACGTTATATGAGTCCTTGTTGTTTTGGGTGACGAACGGTTGTTGTTGATCGCCATAGTAGTATGCATCTGCAGTCGTAGACAGTGTAGCAGCTACAATAGCAGCTTCCAAATAGTGTGACAATTTCATTATCTTGTGTTTGATAATTTGAACTAAAGTAGCGAATAGACTTTCTTATATACGTCTCGATTCGTAGTCCGACAAATAAACTCGCGAAATTACCCCTCTTTTGCGGTTAACCTGGTGGGTTTCCAAATTCCTGCGTAAGCTCACAGTTCAAAGCAGTCTACACCTGTATACCAATATGAGAGGGCTTTCGGAATTATCATCGCGTATGCTGTATCAGACCTACGAGGGGTGCATGCAGGTCCAAAGTTCTATAATGCCGCGTGACCCTATTGCCGTCGACCCCCGCAGGCGAACGTCCCTGAAAGGTTACGGATTTCTATCCCGATACTGGGTCATACGTAAGAAGGTATGCAGATATGCATAATTAATGCGGTTTAGCATCAAACTCAAAACTAGGTTAACGGAATCGGTTACTGGGTTCGCTATAACCTAAGGTGTATGCGGCTTTTTATCACCTTCTTTCTGCTTGCTCAGTTCGTCGCGAGATCTGAGATTTACCAACCATTGGCACGTTGAAGTGAAAATCCGCAGAAGCATGAAACAAGGAAACACACCCATTTACGCAACGATCAACATTCCTGTCAATTGATAAATGGCTTGGCTATAGAAAACACTCTCAAGGTATACCCCCAACCCCACATTCTCCGCATCGGCATTTATCGCCGAGCCATTGGGGTTGCATTGGGCCTTTTGGCTTGGCCGTCCAGCATAGATAATTTGATCTAGATAGATAAGATGCCCATAAAGGTGAGATGAAAAGCTGTATATATATATTGGGAAAATTCATGCCCGAATTGGTTATAGTTGTGGCTTGTTAAGTTATGCTGATACATTGGGGGAGCTAAAAGTACTGTCGTGTTTGGCCTCTTTATATACTGAACAGAATCGCTACATTCTGCAAAAATTGACATAAGCTGGGATTTGAAAGTGGCCATAAAATCCAGAATAAGTACTCTGGCGTAACAGAAAACATGCGCGGCTACCTGCTTGTGCGGCGGTTATTCTTATTAGCGCGCTAGCCTAGCCCTAGCCTGGCCTAGGGTCCACTATAGCTTGCGGCGCAAAACTCTATTTGTTTGAGGGCAAAGTCGAATCCTTGTATTCTTCAGCAGTCATGTTCAAATGCCTTTGTTCATGACCACTGGTTGTTTTAATGTGCGTGGACTGGATCTTGGACACGCCGCACATGTTAGAAAAACCACTGAAGTGCAGTATTACGGCTACTAAAAGTTTGTTTAGGGGATATTTTGGATATACTGTGAAGTTGACCGGTAGGTTTCATGGAAGGTATAATGGGCTTAGAGTTTTTTAGAAGTCACCACTGGCCAAAAATAAATCGAACGCTTAACCATATCTCTAGAGGGTTTATACAGTTCTCAGCAAAACGCCTATTATTTAGCACCAATCATCCGGCCCGTATTATGCCCTGTTAGGGGATGTGAAGGCTACGTCACTTCAGCTGGAAGAGGCCAACTGTCCAGCCGGTGCTCATAAAGTACAGTCACCAACTGCAACAAAAATGCAACGCAATTGCTTTTCCACCCGAAAATGACACAATTGAAGAATTGATAATTCAACTTGTGCCGTGGCATCGCGATGACCATCTACTTGACCCATTTCTTGTCAAAGGATACGGTGCTGGGCTGCACCATGTGCAACCTAATCCATACCACCGCTGCGATGAGCATCAATCAGTGATCGCTGCCTTGCGATGCTATGAAATTAACTATTTCTGCGCAAACAAACCGTTCATTAGCTGTCGATGGCTTTTGGTGAGCACTGAAAGGACGATATACCAACCTATAAGCTGCTGCCCCCTCTCACAGAGAGGGTGTTATCCACGCCTCACAGACCAGAGCCGCGGCGTAACCAGACCAAAATTCAGGAGAGCCCTCTCATGAGCCCAACCGATTCGGTTTCGGCAGTGAGTTACGTTTAGAAATCTCCTGTATATGCACCAAAGTATAAAACAGAGTTCATGTACAGATTTACCCAACGGAAACTGAGACATAGTATTTCTTGGGAAATCCAGAAAGAGAAAAGGGGCCTAGGCTTGCATATGAAATTTTACATAAAATACCTTAGCTTGTGACGTACACCGTCCTCGACGATCCAATCCAAAAGCTTGCGTGGCGGAGAGTCCAAATCAAACCAAAACCAAGACCAAGACCAAACGGCTCTGTTTCATTGTCTCAGTTAATCCCATGAGGCGTATGGCGTTTGGCACCGAGTAAAAAAGCCGAAAGCAGCGCGCGCCTCCCCGAGTTTGCATGCCCGCATCTGATTGGCGGTTTGCCACAGTTCGCCCAATTCCTGGCCCATTTTGGATTAGTTTTTCCTGTTGGGATGAAGTGCTTGCGCAGGCAGCATGAAAAGCCTGCTTGCAGCGTCGCAAAAGAAGCCCAAAGCCCAGTGCTTTATGCCTGTAATTAAAGTTGTTATGTATACGCTTGACGCTTGCAAAATTTTCTTGGTTTCCGGGACCAATAGGGCGCCGTGAAAAATATGCACACATCGGTCGGTTGGTCGACAAGAAAAATAGCCTTCTGGCCAATAATAATTCGCAGAGCAAATTGCGGTGAACAAATGCCCAAAAGACTGAAGAATAATCCCGTGGCTAGTGCTAGTTGGTTCGATAGGTCAGAAGCCACAGTTAAGCTGGAAATTTGCCCCTAAGCCACTCATATTGAAACGGTCAATGACGCACTTCCCGCTATCAGACCTTGCTAAAAAACGCTTTATTTTTATCGATAAACCGATAATAAAAAAGCAATGAGTGGGGTAGCCGACGCTTAATCCGGCCGAACGCGATCGAGTCGACGGATAATCCTGTGATGAAATTAGCCAGCTGAATGCGTGGGTTGTAAACCGGAACTGGGATTGTATCATCAATTTTGGATTCTCTTGCTTGGCATTGGGCAATTTCCCTGGCTTTTGACTGTTTTATGGACAGACTAGGGTATCGGATTCCATGATTCCATTCTGACGACCGGTAAATAGTATTGCCTGTTTTTTGTTGTTTTTTTTCCGCCGAGACCTCGAGAGATCAAGGCTCAAGGTCCAAGTTTAAGCTTGTGCATACCCAAGTTTACCCACCGATCATTCATGTTTCTGTCTAACTTACAGCGGGTTTTGGTCTTCAGATAGTAAGTTTCTTTTTTTTCTGACCCCCACTGTATATATACTGGGTTGATATCCGCTCCTTTTTTTTGATTGAATTTATTTGTACTTTTTCATACCTATATATCTATAGACCAAAAAAAAAAAAAAAACTACAATGTCACAGGATACCGAACCTACAAAAGTAGCCGATAATGGTAAGAAAGACGAATCCTCTCAGGATCGTGAGTCTGATGACATGTACTATCCATCTGAAACCGTCGAGGGGGTTTTGATGGAAATGGATGATGATGTCTTGACAAAAAAAATGGCCATGGTCAACGGGGCAATCAACCAGATTGGGTTCACTCCGTACCACTGGAAACTGTTCTGCCTGAATGGTATGGGTTATGCAGTTGATTCGTTGTTGACTTTACTTCATTCGGTCTGTCAGAATCAAATCAAGGCTGAATTCTTGCTCGCTCCTGATTATAATGCATTGGTTTCTGCTAACTATGTTGGGTTATTAATGGGAGCCATGTTCTGGGGTTTTTCTGCAGATATTATTGGTCGGCGTATCGCATTTCATGCGACTTTGTTCCTTACTGCAATTTTCGGCATTGCTGGTGCAGGGTCTTTGAGTTATGTTGCAGTTTGTTCCTTATCCGCAGTGTGTTATTTTGGTGCCGGTGGTAATTTGGTTCTAGATGCTGTTACATTTTTGGAGTTCTTGCCTCAAAAGCGTCAATGGATGTTGACAACCATGGCATTATGGTGGGGTCTTGGTCAGATTGTCACTTGTGCATTTGCGTGGCCATTGATTAGCAAATTCAATTGTGGTGAGGCTCGAGCAGATCAAGCCGCTTGGGACGCAAATCCTTGTTTGCGAAGTGAAAACATGGGCTGGCGATATACTTATATCTGCTGTGGTGTGTTTGTCTTGGTATGCGCTCTGCTCCGTATTACTGTTATCCGAATGGTCGAGTCTCCAAAGTATGAAATATCTAATGGTAATGACGCCGCAGTGATTGCTATCTTGGATACACTTGCTGAATCAGGCAAGACTACCAATCCGTTGAAATTGGAAGATTTGCAATCACTTGGTGTTGTTACCAATGATACTTCTGGAATGTCCTTGAAACAAAAGATGGCTCCTAGATTTGCATTCCTGGCTTTGGGTAAAAACTTGAAGGGTCTCTATGCTAACAGGAAGCTTGGATATTCTACTACTTTAAACTTTGTGTCCTGGACATTGATTGGGTTGGCATATCCGCTTTATAATGCATTTTTGCCGACTTATCTGCAAACTCGAGGTGCTAACTTGGGCGATGGATCTTTGTACACTACGTATAGAAACAATTTTGTTGTTACTTCGTGTTCAATTATTGGCCCGATTATCGCTGGTTTCACTTGTGAAATTCCAAGGTTTGGTCGAAGAGGCACCTTGGCAATGGGTGGTACAGTCACAATGGTTTTCATGTTTGTTTATACCAAGGTTTCTACCGAGGCTCAGAATCTGGGTATCAATTGTGCCATCAACGTGTTTGTTAATGTCTACTATGGTACACTTTATGCATTCACTCCGGAAACTTTACCAGCTAGTCACCGAGCTACCGGTAACGGTATTGCTGCTGCATTGGCTCGCGTCATGGGTACTCTTTCACCAGTTATTGCGTTCTATAGCGATGTGTCAAGTGCGGCTCCAATTTATGTCCTAGCCGCACTTTTTGGTGTTATGGCGATAGTTGGCTTGATGTTCCCATACGAAGTTCGGGGCAAGAATTCCATGTAAGAATTTTTTGGATAGGCTATATCTGTATAGTTTTTGTTTACGAGTGTGACGATTTGTGTAGTTTTTAAAAGAATTGAAAAAATATGTTTGATGTTTATCGGTAAGCAGCCAGCCAGCCTGGACCGCGCGGTCAAAAATCCCACTAAAAAAAAACACAAACCTCAATATTATTCCACCCAAACATCAACAAACCCAGCCATTTCTCTTTTTAGCTGAGCTTTTTGCATTCTAATTTCTTTCTACCCCCTTTCACTTCAGCTTTTTTGTACTTTTATCCTCACGCGTCGTTTTATCCCTAGAATTTTAAACTGTGAAGGGGAATCGATCAAAAAGCTAATAATGACAATGTCACCACCTCAAGCACATTCCACAGTCGACATGGATGCATCGGAGTTTGATATCAGCGAAACAAACCTTGAGATACCTCCAACTGGACACAACAAACCATTTGGTAAACCAGCAGCTAGAAAGACTAGTCACGCGAATTTTGACGATTTTGATATTACTGAAGACCAGCTATACTACAAAACGACGCCAAACCGACCAAATAATAACAACAACAACAATAACAACAATAACAACAATAACAACAATATTTTATCACCACGTATCCCTACGGCCGAAGTCAATCGACATTTTGCAAACTTTTCATATAATAATGAGTTTGATGACTCGTTGCTGGATCCAAGTATCGAACTAGGACGAGGAAAGACGCGTAACTTGTCGGTGCATTATAGCAGACGCGCGTCTGGCTCATCGGATGATGAAGGTGGACAGGAAATATCTCCACCAAAAGTAACAGACCGAAAACCAACACCCAAAGTTTCAGATGGGAAATACGATTTTGTTATTCCGAGCGGGTATCGAGATGACGATTCGTTCTTCAAAGGTGTAGGTGATAACAACAAGAGCAAGACTAAGGGGAGCAATTTGCCTCAAAAGTCCCAATCAAAACAACGGTTGAAGGATTTGGTTCAAGATGCAAATCTCCCGGATATCACTGGATTGTCTTCAATTTTTTCTTCTGATGCAGGTACTGGGTTTAAGCGATCAAAAAATAGCCACAAGAAGATTGTTTCGGTGCCATTGGATCCTGATGACCAGGCGTTGTTTACCGCGTTTGGTAGTTTCCAAAATAAGATTGAGCAGCTGGAGTCTGATAAGAAGCGGTTAGCTGAGCGTGTGAAGGAGTTGGAAGCGGAATTGTCCAAAGTACGGGGTAGTTATGATACAGAAGTTACGCGTTGTGACGAGATGGAGAGGCGGGCTAGAAAATACAAGTCAATGGCAGTTGCAATGAAGGAGAGAATGGTAGATAGTGAGGAGTTTTGGAAGGGTGAAGTTGAAAATGCAAAGCAGCAAATTCCACAATCAACTAAAGATGCAAAGGAAAAGCCAGTGAAGGAAACAGAAACACAACAGCCGGAATTGGGGCAAGTCGCGGAAAAGACTGTCAAGAGTGTGAAGAGTAGTACGAGTGTGAAGAGTGACAAGAGTTCCACCTCAAAACCTGACTATCTTGATGAGATTAAGCAGCTTTTGATCCAGGTGTTAGAAGGGAAGGTTGTGCAGACTCAGCCAGAGCCTGAAGCTGAGCCTGAACAAGAGCAAGAAACCGCACCAGAATTTGAAGAAGAGGAGTTCGAATCCAATGTAGGCGAGGACTCGGTAGTGGAAGCTCTCCAAAAGGTAGTTGAAAAGTTGCAGTCCAAGTCAAAAAAGTCTGCGGCGCCTCAGACAGCACAACCCCAGCAGAAGCCGCAGCCGCAGACGGCTGCAAATGGAAGATCCTCTTCTGGAACCACTGGCCATTCGCAACCGGCCAAATCCAGTGCTTTTGACAAACCAGTTCCTAAACTTTTGGATCGAGTTATTGAATCGCTTCCACCATCTTGTGAAGTTTGTTCCAGTGCGTTCCCGAAATCTGTTGCATGGACCACTTGTAACCATACTGCACCATCACAACAACAACAGCCTTCAGCTGCTACGTCAAAATCAACCGCGTCTTCTCGAAAGACACGACGCGGGGGGTTATCAGTACCTCGTCGCAGCGCCACTGCTCCACCGTCACAACAACAGCCAATGACTTCGCAATCGGGGTACTACCACACTGCATATACAAACCAGCATCATCAAGCCGATTACCACCAATGGGAAAACGAAGAAGAGTACGATGAAGAAGAAGACATGCCGACGATACGGCCAGCTCAATCAGCCGAGGAGAATATTCGGTTGATTTTGGAGGGCATGGGCCGGGAATTCGCCATGTTGAAAGACCAGTACCATGACTTGACATTGGATTACAAAGGTCAAAACCCCGCCAAACAGCAGCATCGAAGGCGCCGCGTGGCAGAGGCGTTGAAGACTTTGGTGAGTGAAATGGAAACTAAAGCCGACCAGATATACGCGTTGTATGATGTCATGGCCGATACGGATATCCATGTCGAGGATACTGAATGGATGAAGGATCTGGGTGTGGATGACATTGATCTCAATGGTGTGAAGGATGATAATGAGTGGGTTGCAGGTAACACCGATGGTCCGGCTGGGTCGTTGGGAAGGCACGAGTGGATCAGCACATAGAATTTGTATAAATCTAGATTGATAAAAAAAAAAAGAAGATCTTAAAAGATAAAAGTGGAACCGTTTTTATTTTCAATCGTGTATTAAAAAATAAAATAGCAAAAAGATGCTTCGAGCCGGAGTCGAACCGACGATCTCGTCATTACTAGTGACGCGCCTTACCAACTTGGCCATCGAAGCGTTTCACATAGTTCTAAGACCCAACTCTACCAAAAGGGTGTCCCATGGTAAATCTCAGCACGGGTGTAACTCTGAGAATGGTAAAGTAGGTAAACGCACAATTGGGAATATCGTCTCTCCTTCCTCACTGTTAACACAAGTGGAAAGACACGCAAGGAGAATCATTAGTTCGATATTCTAATTGTGATATTAAGGTATGATTATAAGTATTAGGAATTGAATCTAATTGTGATACTAAGAATCTTCGATTTAAGTAAGGAATCACTATATATACAAAAGTGCCCCTTACAGGATATCGAACGTTTTACGTTTAATACTACACCACCAAGCAGACGGCCAAACAAGAACCAAATTGCCAAGGATACAATGCCAGATCCACCAAGTTCCACTCAACCAGCTGAAGGACAGGAAACAGTGCCGAAAGTGATGTTTGACGAGCTAGCCAAACAACTCTCAGAAGTCTAAACAACCCTGGCCCAATTGTCGCTCGCCCACGCTAAATTGGCCACATCAGTATCTTCCCGTCGGGAAGTCCCACGGGTTCATCACTTGGGAAAAATTACCCCTGACTTGGAATGGACAGCTGTCCAAGCTTGGCTTAATCGGGTTCAACAATTTGTCAAACTCAGCGACAAACCTGACATTATCTTGCGAGATGAACTTGAAGGGTTGATTGAACGTCCAGTTTTGCGACAAGGTTGGCATCGGTTGTGTAAAGAAGCTTTGGACTCATCCAATACCATCATTGATTGGAACTTTGTTCTGGACACATTGAGAGAACAGATCCGTCCAACTACCATTGCTGTGCGCGATTGGGAACCAGTACTTTGGCCAACCGACACACAATCGTTTTTGGATTTTGAATTCCATGTGAAAGAAGGTTTTAGAGTCACACGGTCAGACGATTCACAGATGGTTCATATTCTTAAGTCTACCCTACCGACAAACCGCCAACTAGCCGCCTGGAAAATCTGGGACGATTTAGAGCGCCCAGATATTTATGTTTGGATCAGGAAGGTTTATCGGGATATGAACCGTTGCCGAACTTGTCACCAATACCACAAACCGTTTTGCAGAACAGCCACCGAATTTAATCGTGGTAAACGTGGGGGATTTTCCTGTGGAGGTTATCAAAGCGGATCAGGTAGAGGAAGTACCTTTCGTGGCCCCAAACGACGCCGGCAAGTCGACTAACTCATCAGTGAAGACAAGTGACTACACCGAGAACGAGTATCCTACTAGTGATGAGGATGACTCGGGAAAAGCCGCAGCTCTACTAGTACGGCTTCCACGGGTAACTCTGAGCACGTACAGCGTACGTCTGAGAATGGGTAATATATAAGATGGTGTTAGAATATCGTGGACTTCTTTCCTCCTTTAGGCGTCTACCTTACTTTTGATATTCTAACACTTTTGTTATTAGGTAAGCTATGTTGTATTTGAATAAAGTTCTAACACTTTTGTTATTAGCAACGGCTATAACTAGAGCGTTCTACGTATCCTCGGACACCACAAAACACTGTGAGAGAACCGCCCCGACCGGTCTCTCAACCTAAGCCGCATCAATTACAGAGACAAGCTGGTAACCACGAACCGATTAACACCAGGCTTCCCGGTGGCTTACCAGTACGCAACCCGGTTATAGGGCGATTCCAACCGCGTGACCCGGGAAGACGAACTAGGAGATTCGCGTGACTGCGTCTCAAAACTGACGCAGCAACTTTACTATTGCCCTACATAGCAACTTTGCTATTGCCACATGGCACTTTACTATTATACTATAAATATGGCGCCATTTACCATATCTTTCAGGATTCATTCTTTTCTTAACATAACAATACATTTTTTTCTTTAAAACAATACTGTTCACTCCGAACTAGATTGGCCAATACTCGTTTACTTCTCGGACGAGCCGCACATCGAACTTGAACCGAAGCCTCGACCGATCTCCCAACCTAAGCCATACCAACTACTGAGACAAGATCCGAGTAAATGACGCCACATTAATAAGATTTGACGCCCAAACCTTATATACACACTTTACACTTTACTTGACGCCTTGAACCTTATATATCTACTTTACTATTTTACTATAAATATGGTACTACTTACCATATCTTCTACGAAGGACAACAGACATTGAATACATCTTTCCTTTCTTAAAACAACACACTGTTCACTCCGAACTAGATTGCCAATACTCTTTCACTGACTTTTGTGCCTGGACGAGCCGCACATCGAACTTGAACCGAACCAGAGCGAACCCCTACATTTGGTAGCGTCGACTTAACGGCCTCGAACTGATTGAAGTATTTGTCTACTTGTGAACTTTGTTGACAGAAAGAAACCTTTGTGACTGCTGAAACTATTGAAACTCTTCCGCGAAACTACGAACACTGAAATTGGATAACGACATAGTTGACAAGATGGAAGGCTTATCTATCATTCCGCAAAAGTTTCAAGTCAAGGCACCTGAACCATATAATGGCAAACGGGATGTTTTGGTCTTGGATAATTGGATTGACAGAATTGAGGACATGCATATGGTTTATCGTGCTCCTAATGAGCAAACCAAGGTTATGATGGGAAAGCTTCATTTAACTGGTGAAGCTGCTCGGTGGTTCCGACTAAACGAAATGGGAACCAGAACTTGGTTTGAAGTGAAAGAAGGTTTGAAAAAGCGATTTTACCCTGAAAAGATTTTTAAGAAAAGAATATGTATATTTAAAACAGAATACACCAGATTCACACGGTTGCGACAAATTGGCTCTGTTGAACAATACACTACGGCATTTAATCGAAGCGTTGACATTCTGTTGGATGAATATTTGTTCCCTCAAGAATTGTTGATGGAACAATATTGCAATGGTTTGCTGCCAGCGGTAGATGCCATCGTTCGGCCATACGCAAAAGGATGCAACAACTTGGATGAATTGCAATGCGCTGCTATGGAAGCCGAGACGACTCAAAACCGAATGCACTTCGCATCCAAAAAGATATTTCCACCCAAAACCGATTTCTCAAAGAAGACAGCCCACGTTATCAACACAGAAACCGCTGCGAAGCCGGCTACTGTGACCTCAGGCTCAGGCACTGCAGACCGGGATCATTTGATGAAAGAAGGACGATGCTTCAAGTGTCATGAAAAAGGGCATAGAGTGAACATCTGTCCGTTAAAAGACAGTCGGCAATAAATGACGGTACCCCCAATGCCGAACCGCCTCCCCCCACAGGCCGCTGGGAAGGGTTGTCAAAGAGACTTGGATTTCGACGATGAAAGATACAGCCCCCACCAGCGCACGTGGAAGGCTGCCCAAGCACCTTAATTGCAGGACCCAAGAATGGGGTGGGTTTTGTGATGTCTACTACCGCGACTGGTAGACCGACGGAATGCTCCATCGAGCACGACTTTTCTGCCAAGGATGGTGGATTGAACGACTTACAGTATGGGGCAACTCACGACAATGACCCTAGCGACAAACAGCAAATCGAAATACAAGTTTGTGGCGTTGGAAGAACTACGAAGTATGCCTAGCGATGCAGAAATCATCATGCTAGTGTGGAATATGGAAACTGATGCAGTATCAGAGCTTTCTGACGACTTGAAGGACTTTGATAATCTAGTAGTGGACAATTTGGGAACAGCCTTACTCCCAGAACGGTCTAGAACACACGCCATCGATGTTGAACCTGGAAGTAGGAGACCAAACAAGGCGCCCTCCCGATTGTATTGTCAGCCGCCGACCTGACTGAATCGAAGAAGCAATTAACAAAATTATTGGAGGCAGGATATATCCGGCCATCACTCCTGTGTTATATTTGTGAAAAAGAAGGATGGGACAATGCGATTATGTGTTGACTAGCGTGCATTGAATGCTATTACAATCAAGAATCGGCGCCCATTGTCCCGAATCGACGATGTTTTGGACCAACTCCACGTTCAAGGTATTTTGCCAGTTGGATTTGCACCCTGGTTATCATCAAGCGAGAATCAACGACGACGAAATACCAAAGACGGCGTTCCGCACCCGCTATGGTCATTTCGAGTATGTTGTGATGCCTTTTGGACTATGCAACGCGCCAGCGACACATGACACAGCAGTCATGTCATTCTTGGGCCTTGCTGGGTATTATCGACGATCTGCGAAGGACTTTAGCAAGATTGCGTCTTCTTTGCATAATTTGACCCAGAAAACGGTGAATTGGCATTGGTCGAATGCCTGCCACCGCAGTTTTGCCAAATTGAAGGAAAAGTTGACTAGCGGCCCAGTATTATGCCTACCGGACCCTGATGATCAATTTGTTGTCACCACCGATGCTAGCGATTACGCTTTCACTGACTCTTGTGTGCCCTCCTGGATTTTTTTTTTATTTTTTATTTTTATTTACTACAATATATTAAAATATAAAAAAGATATTACATAAAAACATAATTCAATCCTATACCCATTACCTTAATATCTGCGAGTGCCGTAAAAGAACAATTGGCTTACCACTCGAATGGTTTCAGTGACATTGTCCAATTGTACACGCTAGTACCAAGTTTCAGAAGATTTTTGCAATCATTGTAGTTAAAGAAGTCTCTAGCCTTTGGCCAGAAACCTTTCTCACCCCGCCCTATGAACCAAACCATTGATTCGCGTTGTTATCGGTTCTTGTTTGTGTGGATGGAACCGGAAACTATGCCGGATTTTGGTAATACTATGTACTCCTTGAGCCAGCTTCACGAATACAGACCATGTATGTTGGTCAATTCCAGCCCCCACAGCTCGCCAGATCATTTTTGCATAGTGACAGTCAAAATAAGCATGGCCCAGAGTTTCAACCTGTACTTTGCATAAGACACAGGTCTTTTTGGCATGAACAAAAGAAGCATATTTGGCAAATGATTCATCATTCCAGTGATCATACTTAAGCAGGTTACGCGGGAGTAATCGATGCAAAGAATCAGCCGCATCATTATCAGCCGCACGAACGTGCGGCTTAGAGTGTGAGAGCGTTCGAGGCGGTTCTCTTACAAGTACAAGAATTGGTCGATTGGCCCAGTTGGTTAAGGCATCGTGCTAATAACAGCTCTTCGCATGCTTGGAAACAAGTATAGTTAACGCGAGGATCAGCGGTTCGACTCCGCTATCGACCATTTTTTTTTGCTTTTTGTCCAAAGCAGAACACTTAATTCTTATTTTATTTTGTCAAAATTGAATAGTGCAGGTGAAATACGGTCGTTTCCTATTGGCTTAATGCTAATTCGTGGCGGTGGTGATATATTAAAGCATAGTCTCCTTCGTCCCAACTTCGCAGGTTGACACAACATGAGCGACATTCATTCGTTATCTGAGTCTCCTTCGGGAACAAGCATGTCATCAGAAAAGTAAGATATTCCTCAAACATTGTATCTTTGCTAATAACTATTCAAGATCCACAAAGAATGTGACGATGGACCTTCGGAATCTGATAGATCCGCGGTGCTTCCAGCAACTACCTCGATACGTATGTTTTTTTTTTTTTTCGTGTCAGTCAAGCGACAGGATGATTACTAACAATACAGTCTCCACCTGATGCATTTAAAATCTCGAAAGAATCTCTTGATGACTACGACTTGGATACGCTGGTGTCGAAACGATTTTATATCCCCGCGGCACAGAGGGCTCAAGACGGACTGGTGAAATGCGACGGTTCAGATTACCAGACGATATTTAAACTATGGAATATCCGTATAAAGAACCTTCTAAGGGCCCGGCTAGGTGCTGTTGCAAAGGAGGAATCGCGGCTTTTTGGGGACTTGGGGGCGGACAAATACCGGATAGAAAATGGGTTATGCATTGTACCATGGGATTTCAGACTAATGATGGTAAATATTCAAGCTGGGGGTGAAAATCAACTAGGATTGACTAGACTATATATACTTGCGCGAGAAGCTCGTGTGGAAGCTGCTAATGCGAATAACCCCTCGGTAGTGAGTGAACTTCGACCAGAGTCAAGTGTCTGGCAACAACGTCTGCGAGATTTGGGGATGCATATAGGGTCGACTCTTATTGCCAGCGGAGACGCGCCTACGGCAATTCATCACTATGACTCGCTTTATAAAACTGCATTGAATGGATCAGAGTATGACCGTGAGTTTAGCAACAAACCTGCGCTAGCTCTTGCATTGGCATATTTGAAAATTGGAGACACATTGTCTGCACGGGAATGGTTTTTGAAATGCGGTGACGAAGATAAGATCTATTCAGCTATTTGTTCAATAGCAGATGCGGACTGGCCTGAAGCGAGCCAGTCATTGGAGTCAATTAACGGTGATAGTAAAACGGTCGTGCAAAATAACCTGGCAATTGCAAAGTTACACGAGGGCAAGTTGTTGGATGCTATTGGTATTCTAGAAAAATCAATCAAAGAGGATAGCAGCTTGCCAGTGGTGATAAATAATTTGTTCACCATGTATGACTTGCAGCATGACGTGGTTAATGAATCCAAGAATGAGCTTCTCAAAGAAATACGCGATTCTGGTGTGGAGTCCTTGGGTACATATGAATTTTTCAGGGCTAGTAAAGTTTGAAGGATAAAAACGTCCATGGTTATATCAAATCGAAAGAAGAATAAATTATATTTTAATACATTAGTGAAAATCAAAAATTGATATAAAAAGAATAAACGAAGAAAACAAAAAGGATTAATCATTATGGTCGTTTGCAATGGTAGTAGTGGTGTCAGTTGATGCATTAGTATCCTCTTTTCTGTTTTGTACTTGCTGTTGTGTGTCGTTCACCGCATCTTCTTCTGCAATGGTCTGTGGAATTGGCGCAAGTTTTGCCGGTTGGTCTGCAGGGTTCATGACAATATTAAGACCCAACAGACTTGAGAATGAAGGTAATTTTTCTGGACCCGGTGATTCAACAGTTGGAATAACCATTGTATCGCTGGCTGGCATGTACGGCGGCGTAGGCCTACTCTCTACAACCGGAGGCAATACCCTATTTTTGAGCAGGGTCTGCCGGGTTGGTTTTGTTGGGGTGATTAAATTGGAAGTGCCACCGAATTCGAATTGAGGTATCCTTGAGGAAGAAGTGGAAGCTGACGTCATATCGGGAGTTGGAATCACTGTCGTCGCTGTTGGTGCCACCGCAGGAGAACTGCTTATTGATGCGGCGGAGCTAGTTGTAGGTTGTGAGGCGAGTCGCGGTCGCCCCACCGGTGCGAAAATACCGCTTGTCGCGTCTCCACCACTACCAGAAATATCAGAGCCGCGAGGAGTCCGTCTCATTTTGTTGCGGTCGTGAGCTCTGCGGTTTTGGAACCAGATCTGGACTGCTTTTTCAGACATACTTACAGTATGTGCAATCAACTCTCGGGTTTTTTTATCAGGTTTATCACTAAGGCTATACTCACGCTCCAAGATCGAAAGCTCGGCTGGAGATGTGCGTCGGCGTTTCCGTCTTGCTAACTGGGCATTGTCAATTGACGGTCTGGATACACGGTAAGATGCAGGTGAATGGCTGATGAACGCATAAGTAGTGCTAGAATTGTTGTCGTCCTTGGATGTAGAAGTCGGGGGTGTCGCAATGTAGTTTAGGTCAGCAGAAGCTGATGATAAGGTGTTTGCAGCTGAGTGTAGTAGTGACGACTGCGAGGCGAATGATGGAGGGGGTATTCTAGCGGGTGTTACCGCTGATAGTCTGGTGGGCCTTCCAGCACCAGTTGTGCTCCCTGATGCTGAAGAAGGTGTAACAAAAGCCAACGGCAGGTACGACCGTACACGCAGCTCGCTTCTTGGGGTATACACGCGAGGCGGCGTTGGAAAAGGGTCTGTCATTATGCTATCATCAGTTCGATTGTATTTGAACCTTGGGGATTTTGTTTTATTTTTCGGAAATTCGCTTCGTGGTCGACTCAAAAGACAGCTTTGGTGGTTGTATCAAGTTTCTTGTCTATAATACTTGAATCAGGAGAGAAAAAGAGAAAGAGTTGAGTTAAAAGAGAGGAAGAAAAAAGCTTCAAGATTTCGTTCCCGAGAAATAATATAAATTGAAATCGTAAAAGAAAAGAAAATATGTGTTTTTAATATGGTCTGCTGTGATAGACATGTAAAAAGCACAATGCACATATTGGGGGCGGTTACAGCCTGTTTAAATCGCCCATTGACCGCAAGTAACCATGGTATGCCGCCGAGCCATTACATATAAGGTACGCGGCGTGCGTACCAGTTAACGTTCCACAGATCGCTGAAAAAAATCCATATATAAATACAAATCTGATCACAGAAATCTAGATCATAATTGCGTTCCTTTCAAAAAAGGACGATCCCGATGCTAAATCCACTGTTCAACCTGGCCAAATGTAGTCTCTGAAATATCTTTTCTCAGCATTTAGCGCTATTCATAATGGATACACAGCCACAAGTTAATCGGTTTGTTTTCCAATTCGTTCAGTTGTTCAAGTAGAATTCATGACATCAAGACATGTGCATACGTGGTGTCAGCTGCTGGAATGCATAGTATCGATCGCGGGTGGATGCCTAGTTCAAGTGCCAGAATTAGGCTATAGTTAGACTCTGATCATTCCTAAAAACGGAAATATATAGATTTTTTAAATTCTTCTCATTCGGTAATCATGGAATGATAAGCAAATTTGTTTCACAATGCATTGCAAGTCATCAGGAATGTACCGGTTTTTCGACGCGTGCCCGTGCACGCGCAAATATCTCCAGTGATTACTTTAACACCGGGTCCATGAATATCAGAATTTACGACCGACTTGAGATATTTTTAACAATTAAAAATAAAACCAGTTTATGCATATGCCATATCGTCATCTTTGAGTCGACAATGAGGAAGAGCAAAAAAAAACCAGCCCGACGGGGGGCTCGAACCCCCGACCTTGTGATGACTATTCTTCCCTTTGCAGGGCAATTACTAAGAGTCACACGCTCTACCGATTGAGCTAGCCAGGCCGAATTTTCTAAAAATTTTGAGAAATCTGCTAGTGGGCCTCGGCAGGCGTGAGGCGCGGTGCGGCTGGAATAAAAAAAAAGGCCGGAACATTAAGTTCATTTTTATTTCGCAGAAGAGAGCTTAGTTCTGATAGTTATTAATATGATGGGTCACTGAATCGAATTTTTATGCTATATAATTGCTTTGCCTTAATGTATTGCAAAATAAAAAACAAAAAAAGGACGCCCATAGAATGGTGAAATAAAGCTTCAAATTCTTCTGCTCAAGCATCTCAAGCTTGGGCTTGTGTTTATCTAAAGAGCGGCGACTATATGCTCTACTGGTCAAAAGAGAGATTGAAGAATAGCGTGTGTTGGAAGTGGGAAATTGACTTGGTCTTGCAGTAAGCCTAGGTTCTTTATTATTATTAAATAGTTAGCAAGTATTGAATGAGCAACAAAAATAAAACAAGCCGCACGTTCGCCCCGTTTTTACTTTTTTAGTGCCAGGCACAGGTCAAACCCGTGAAGCTTTAGGATTGAAAAAAAAAAACCAAAAAAAAAACAACACTGTTATATGATCAATTCTTAAAAGGGTTTCCTGTATAACTCAGGAAAAAGAATATATATATCAATGTTAACCAGTGGGATATTATACTGGCGTTTGTACCGATTTTCGGTCAGGGGAGGAGTCGCTAAAAGCTGCGTCTTGTGGCATGTCACTAAAAGTTGCATCTTGTGTCATATCAATAAAGACGCCACGTTCAAATCGACGAGATTCCGCATTCTCAGCTTCTGTAACAGCTTGTGGATCTCGAGGCAGCATTGCAACGGTTTCATAAGCCCACAACGCTGACAGTAATAGCGCGGTGATTCCCAACAGCCACGAAGTTCGCAGTTCAGCAAACGACAAACAGAGAATAATAATACCAGTCGGAATTCTTGGAATAATACGCGCCATTTTTGGCAGCAGCTTGGCCTTTGGAGCATCCATGCATTTATCCAAAAATGCAAGTAATGTAAGCGCAAACATCCCGGCACACAACCCACCAGTGAAAAAAAATTGCAAGGAATAAAAAGTTTCAAGTTCTTCCCCTCCTTCTTCAGCACGTTTCATAAAAACTGGTCCCATGTACCGAGTCGCATGAGAAACTGCTCGTTCTGCGATACTAGCGCCCACACCCTTTGTTGTATGCTCTTCTGGATGCTTCTTGGTAGTTTCCAACTCTTTCTCTGTCATTTCACCCATAGAATGCGCAGCTAGCAAGATCGACGCGATCAAAATCAAATGGCCATACACCCAGATTATCGCAGTGTGGACGTTACGTCTCAACGCGTGGATAGCCTTTTGAGAACCCTCACCGTTAAAGTAGAACCAGTTCAAGCAGTAAGCAATAACCAACACGGAAATAGCTCTTGCCAAACGCAGATTAAACCCGTAGCTGGCCGGTGCAGTACTAACAATACCATACAAGGCTTCGCCAAGAGCGATGATGTAGAACGCTGCAAACCGTTCAACTTCATGTTCAATACTAACAGCGGTAGAATACTCAACACCAAGGACCTTTTTGAAAGCTGGGTGGAATGTCATAGAAAACGCAACGTTCTCCAACGCGATACAAACCCATGCTGCAGCGATCTTACCACCAACAGTTGGAGACCAAATCACTGCCAACCAAATAGCACTAATGCATACTACCATAATGAAATACGCGCGCATTTGCTTCTTGTGTTCTTTGATGAAAAATGTATAAATAAACATCATGCCGATTGTCGATAATCTAGCGATAATATACGTTCCAACCACCATACCAGTTTGACTGGTCGATTCCAAAACTGAATCCGCATTATTTGCGTATACCACCAGCAAGATCAAAATCCATAACACAAATGCCTTTTGAACCAAGTCATTGTTGTAGTAAAAGTTCATGAACTCTCGAAGATCGCACCAGATCTGCCATGCTGGTAAAAACAATAGAATATACTTTAACAGCGATTTACCAGTAGCTTCAGATGTGGCTACCGATGCCAAGTTGGCGACAATTCCGACATATAACAAATCCAAGAACAATTCAAAGGTGCCACTAGTCCGTTCCTGCCGGGTTCGATATAGTTTTCCGTTGTAGAAATAGTTCAAAGCATAGGGTCTGGTGAATAGAGTGTTTGATGTAGGATGGTCGATAAACTCGAACTTGATCGGTCCGTATTTTTGTACGAACTCACTTTCCTCGGTCATTTGTATCCTGATAATTCCTCAGACTCGTTTGGTATATATATAAAATAAAAAATAAAATAAAAAATAAAATAAAAAAATCGTTTGTACATCTGCGTGGTGGAGTTGTAAAAAAAAAAAAAAAAAAAAAAACTTCAGACTTTGAAGTACTGCAGGGCTGGCCATTGTCAAAACAATTTTGACGCGAGCGCATAATAAACCTGCAGTGCTTCTAGAACCAAAAGATTGGTTTCAGATTAAAAAAGCCAAGCGTTCCGGCGGCAGTTCCGACGGACCCAGATGATTAGGATTCAACTTTACTTGTTTTCGAAATAAGGAAGAAGTGGATAAATTTGACTTGGTTTTTAGATCGTGAAACTAAATATGGTCGTCAGTTTAATTGGTCCTAAAAACATTCCGAGCCGATTGACAGGCAAAGTAAAAGCAATGAAAGCCTCGGGACAAATTCGACCCCTCCATATTGTTTGAAACAAGGAGTATCCGGTGCGGCAATGTACATCGGTGATGATGGAATATATCTATGAGCTGCGGTTCAGAAACGGAAAAGTAAATTACATTGTAGATTCAAAGATCTGGAATCGAGCACGCTAAGAAGGATTCCGAAGCAGCTGGCCAGGTCACCGATCACTAATTGATGGTTGAACTAGGACTGAAGGCCATTGGAACATGAGAGATCGCAGAAGCCATGAAGAAAGATTGACACTCATATTAGAAAGACGCAGGGACTGCACAAGCTTTTTCATGCAATGGAAACTGTACAGGGTTGACTGCGGGAAAGAATGGATTATGGGTTAATAGTAACCAATGCTTAACCGTTTTAGTTTGAGTTTAATCATGATTAGAGTCTCGGTTTTTCGTCCATAGACCAGCGAGGCCAAGATCCAAGAATTTATATCCTAGTGTCCAGATTTATATTTCTATACTACTCAAAACTCACCCAGAGACCGAATTTCTGTAATTTTGGCTGAGCCGCATTTTATTTTATTTTTATTTTTCACAGTATATTAACATATAAAAAAGATATTACATAAAATCCAAAATCCAATCCTATACCCATTACCTTAATATCTGCGAGTTCTGTAAAAGGACAATTGGCTTACCTCTTGAGATAATGGTATCAGTGACATTGTCCAATTGTATACGCTAGTAAAAAGTTTCAGAAGATTTTTGCAATCATTTTAGTTAAAGAAATCTCTAGCCTTTGGCCAATAACCCTTCTTACCCCGCCATATGAACCAAACCATTGGTCCGCGTTGCTGCATCGGTTCTTGTTTGTGTGGATGGAACCGGAAACTATGCCGGATTTTGGTAATACTATGTACTCCTTGAGCCAGCTTCACGAATACAGACCATGTATGTTGGTCAATTCCAGCCCCCACAGCTCGCCAGATCATTTTTGCATAGTGACAGTCAAAATAAGCATGGCCCAGAGTTTCAACCTGTACTTTGCATAAGGCACAGGTCTTTTTGTCATGAACAAAAGAAGCATATTTGGCAAACGATTTATCATTCCAGTGATCATACTTTCGCCGGTCACACCTCAAGTGACGTCGTGAAATATCTGAGCCTCGAACTCCAAGCATTGAGCCTCAAAGACCGGGCCGCAACGTACCTAGACAACCTGTAGAAGTTTCAGAGCCGTCTCCAAAGTTACAATCTTCAAATCTTCAAATTACAACTCGGACACCAAAGGTGCCAGATTTCAAATTTGAGCTTTTGCCGCTTCGCTCGCGGTTACCGAGGCAATCCCTGTTGATTTCTTTTCTTCCGCTTATTGATATGCTTAAGTTCAGCATGTATTCTTATCTGATTTGAGGTCAACATTGAAAAAGGGGTTTTCAAGCCGATTTACTAGTGCCCGTAAAAGCGTAATTGGTAAAACATAGTTATGTGCGTCTAAATGCTCATGCGGTGCAGTTTGTCCCGCGGTGTGGGGGTCCAAAACTACCTAGTCTACAATCTAGAGTCCAATACGAGGTGTTCCTCAGGCCAAATATACTTCAAAGCATCCCAAATATACTTGACATAGACCACCTCCAAATCCAAATCGGAGCATTCTTCTTGAACAATTTTGCGGCAGTTATAAGGCAATAACACCGTCTTCACGCCAGCGAGATGTGCACCGAGAAGCTTTTCCCGAACGCCACCAACTTCCAAAACTTTACCACGCAGAGTCATCTCACCAGTCATGGCAATGTTTCCCGGTACCACCCGGTCAGTCAGCATGGAAAGCAATGCAATCGTCATGGCGACACCAGCTGATGGCCCATCCTTTGGAACCGCCCCAGCTGGTGCATGCAAATGGATATCAAGTCCGTTGAGTTTCTCCCAATCCAAGCCAAAGCGACTGCAGTTGGCTCGAACCCATGATAATGCAATCTGAGCGCTTTCAGTGAACACATCACCGAGTTGACCAGTAAGCTTGAGCTTGCTAGAACTGGACCGCATGCTGGTAGCTTCAATTTTCAAGATTGCACCATTACCGCTCCCCAGATACGCTAGCCCATTCACCACCCCTGCTGATGTTCGGTGTTTGGTAACTCCGTCAACTTGATACTCATCCACCTCATCATCAACTACTTCGTCAAACACCTTGGGCGAACCCAGATATTTCTCTAGTTCATCCACATCAACCGTACTCTTCCAACCCTTGTCGGCTTCCAACTTCTCCACTGCCTTGCCACGACACAATGACCCAATAGTCCGTTCTAGATTCCTTACACCAGCCTCCCGTGTGTATTTAGTCGCAATGGCCCGGATGACATCCGACGGGATCTCCAGATCCGATAAACCGGTTGCTCGCAATTGCTTTGGAATGAGATACTTTGCTGCGATTTGTTCCTTCTCGCGATAAGTGTACCCCTCAATATTGATAACTTCCATCCGGTCCATCAATGGCGGCGAAATAGTATCTAGGTTATTTGCCGTAGCAACAAATAAAACATTGCTCAAATTAATCGGGAACGACAAGTATCGATCTGCATATTCGTGATTTGACTCCGGATCCAATGCTTCCAACATTACCCCAGTTGGATCACCGTATTGCGTCTTGTGAGCAAGCTTGTCAATCTCATCAAGAACAATCACTGGGTTTGTGGTACCAGTTTTAACCAATGCAGTGACAAATTCACCGGGCAAAGCACCAACATATGTTCGTCTGTGACCCTTCAACTCCGCTTCATCTCTGAGGCCACCAAGAGAAACTCGATGCATTTTCCGGTTCATTGCCTTGGCAATAGACTTGGCAATGCTAGTTTTACCCACGCCTGGCGGCCCAACTAATAACAAAATCGGTGTCTTATCTACTGTCGTTTGATCTATTCCGCTCTGTTGTCGAAGATACAACACGGTAAGATATTCGATAATCCGCTTCTTTGCCTTGGCCAACCCGTAATGATCGTCATCCAAAATCATTTTCGCTGATGCAACCTTATCCAAAGTCAGTTCATCATTCGTCATAGACCATGGAATTTCCGCGATTGTTTCTAGATATGTTCGACAGACATTATAATCTGCTTGGCTTGGATGCATTCTCTCCAACCGTTTTATTTCCCGATCAACAACTCGACGACCTTGCTCTGGCAATTCAAGCTTGTTGAGAATTTCCTTCAGTTGCTTGATCCCGTCTGGATCATCGTCTTCCTTTTCAGCGCCCATAGTCTTGAGCTCTCGTTCAACATTCTTCTTGACAGATCGCAATACTGATTCACGGGACTTTTTATCCATCTTATCTAGCCCCTTTGGTGCAGTAGTACTCACTGCGCTTTCCAAAGACTGCACCCTTACATCAGCGTATTTAATGGCCAAGCTGATCCGCTTAGATAGCTCTAATTCATTCAATAGCTTCACCTTCTGATCAAAGGAAAACGGCAAAACCGAGCACAGAATATCCACCATAATACTAGGAGTATTGATCTTTGTCTTTTTAATCGCATCGTCAAACTCTCTAAGAATCTTCGAACCATCCGCACCGACCAAATCCAATAATCTCTTGACAGATCCTTTGAGTATATCCAACTTCTTAGACACCTCGTCCTTGTTATACTTTGGCTCAACAATCTTCTCTACAGTCCCATCATCTAGTACCTTGACCCTGTAAAGACCGTCATACAAACTTCCTTCTTTGACTGCCATCGATTTTCCCAAGACGCCCAAAGATTTCTCGTTGCCGTCTTTCGTCATGGGGACCACAACCACATTCTTATCGTCATTCCTACTCTTCTCGTCGGTTAATCTCAACACTGTGCCCGGGAACAGCACTGTGTTTGAAATTTGCAGGATTGGCGCTTTCATATTATACGGTCCAATATGTAGAAACTCAAAAGTGCTTCTAGTATTTTAAGGTAAACGAGATGAGTTTAGTGTGGCAATTTGCGGGGAGTTCGGCCCAGCCCGGGGACCGGTTCCTCCCAAGCCGAGCTAGCCCGGACCGCACGTGACTGTGGCTAACAGATCGATATATCAAATAGCCCGATTATTCAGCGAGCGGCGCGCGCTGAATCCTTTCTTTGTTGCAAAAATTTGAAAATGCGTCATTCACAATCTTTATCTGACCCTCCCCCGGAGTCAGGGTCTGCGAGAAATTAAAGACCAAATTTTTCTATCGTGAATAAAATTCATTTTCATATCATTTTTTTTTTATATATCCGTTTTTTTATATCATTTATAAATTAAGTCGTTAAAAAATACATCAAAAAAGAACAAAACTTCATAACCTTCTGTGTATATCCCCTTTTTTGTCGTTAAAAGCCATTTTATACCAGTCATATACAAGCGACCAATTCTCTAGTTTTGTTGAGAAGAAGATTCTGCTCGAGGCCGGAATCCTTCGGTGTACAATGGTGGAGCCAAGTCACTGGCACTGCCAGAAGAGAAGGATCGGTCACGCTTTTCGTTGCTAGCATTTCCATTATTGACGATAGTTTCCTTAATCTTGTCAGAAGTTGGAGCAGTGTCAAATACTGCCTCGTCAGCTTGAGACTTGGTGACGAAAGCTGGTTCGATTTCAGCAGAGAGAGACAAAAATTTCTTGGAGGCCATTTTGTATGTGTGTGAATGTGCTGCGATAAATGTTTTTATGAAGAAAGAGAAAAAAAACCCCCCGGACAAATCTCGTCTTTTATACAACCCCAGACGGCTAAGCGAACCGGCAGGCCGGATAACTGAATAAAACTTGGGGGCACTCAAAACAACGGACTATGAAATCACGCGGGACCAGCAAACTTAGTAACCGGCGGAGGCAAAAACTCTTTTTGTTTCACCGGTTAAAGAACGTCTCCACGAAGAAAAAAAAAAAAAAAAAACCCAAAGGGTTATAATTGCCGGCCGGACTTGACTAATTCTGTTCATTATGCATGTGCGTCATAGTTATCCGGGCGGCGCGAACGTGCCCTCTAGCCCAACTCCAATCGCAAAGCCACATGTACTAGTCCAAAACGGGCTAGGTCTTGCCTGATTCCGAATGACGTCCGCCCGTAACCACGACATTTTGTTTCCAATGTAGGTAATTACAAAAGGTGATAGACCATTAAAATATTGGTCTTGACCGTCACGTTGGACCAGTAGTTGTCCTAGTGGTACACCTTTGATTAGAACGCCAAGAAAAGCAATCAAATCCTCAAAATTTCAAATTTCCAAAATTCCACCTTTAACTCCAATTTCATGCCAAATAGCTGTAGAGGTCGGAAAAATTCTTATTTTCCCATGCGGTTAACATCGGTAAGCCAGGGTACAGTTTGCAATGCCTTCCGTCAGGAGTACCAGAACTCGTATTTGCCAGACGGCGGTGCACAAAAGATTTAAGCTTGTTGGCCGAATCTTCCCCGTTAAACTCTACTTTGAATCATGAAAACTGGGGAAAAGGGCAATTGTTGGATAATACAACAATTCGCCGTTCGTGAGAAATGTAACCCTTGATTTGCCCTTGGCTAATTAGTGTCGCGATTATGCACTCTGCCTCGTCCAATCGATCCTCGTATTCATCGTCCTCGCTACCATTCTCCTCCTCTTCATAGAATCCCGCATACTGCAACGCGACTGAAAAAATTTTCACATCGAATCTAGAAGCTTTGTCACAGAGTTCATAAACTTTTCGAAACAAAATGAATGACGTCAATAACCGGAGATGCTGAATAGACGAATAAAGATATTTTTTGATTAGTACCGACCGTCGATCTTCTATAAGCGAATCGAATCGCGAAACATTCCCTGTTTTCATCGCCAAGAACACATCCCTATAGAGTACCTCTAGTCGTGGGTACTGTTTGAATAGAGACGCATTCGGTAGTATTTGTGCATTGATTATCCGGACCGGGATCAAGTACAATAAAATCAACCTTGAGTAGAGTTAGTTTAGAGTTTCAAAAGTTAAATGACTTGTGGTTTTCACTAGTCATAAGTCAGGTCAGGTGACAGGGCAAAAATCTGGTCTGAGAGATTAACGAGAGTTAAATGCTCAGTTTCATCAAGTCACTTTCCCGTGTTCAAGAAAATGTACTTACTCCTTATTCCTGTCGGATTTGTGGTAACATTTACTGAAAGCCTCAGAAAGTTTCTCCTCAGCACGTGGATAATCTTGGTCAATGAATAACAGTACACCCCAGTAGTACAAAAAAGTCACAACATGGGATTTAGGGTATTGATCCAATGGTGGTAAGTCTTTGGTCATGGTATGTAATACTTTGACGACGCTCTTGGCGAGTGGCTGTTTATTCAGCTTGAAATAAACCTTGAATAATTCGCCTACAAAGAAATAAACTCCCCATTTCTTAGACCGTTGTAGTTCTAGATTCCGGTCGTTGAGACATATTGTAAATGACCGATTAATGGTTCGTGTGGCTTCTTCTAGCTTTTCCCTAGAACCACTTTTACCATCAGCCTGTACACATTTGGTTAGTATCAAAGAAAGATAGAGAAAGGGAAACTCCAAAAAAAAAGTGAGGAGTAAGAAGGAAAGAAACGGAATACTCACCATGATAGATAATTGGCGGAGCTCTTTTGCTATGGTGCATAACACCGGAAGTACCCAGTTGTCGGCTTTCTCCGCGGCGCGATTGGCAGCGCTTAATCATTGGTTAGTTTAACATGTTTAGTTCGACAGAATTCTTTCAGACTTACGTCAATAAAACATTCTGAGCAGCATAGGCTTCGACACAATTGTTATCCTGGACTTGGACTGCAACACGCCAAAAAGCTACAGCTACATTTCCCCAAAGAGGATCACGAAACTGTTGTCGCAGTTCGCGATCAACCATCGCTTCATTCGTGAGACGTGCCAATCCTTTTAGAGTACCCTGCTTGATTGACAATAGTCTCGAGACGACAATTCCGTCTTCTCGAGTTGTAGCCGAGTCAAGATCTGTTGCGAATGTGGATGCCATGAGGGTTGTGATTGATCAGTTTGTGTTAGGTAGGACGGGCGGGTGGTTGGGCAGTTTAGCGATGGAAGTCTCGGCCACGTTCGAATCCCCCAACTAATTTTTTAAGAGCCGCAGGGTCTGACATCCCATCCACCCCATTGGACTAATTGTCTATGAGGAGAACATCAATATAACGGAGGTATTTAGGTCTTTGGATTACATTTGAAGGGTTGCAGTCACTTGATTAGCCCCGGTTCGTAGCGAGATCATAAAGGTCTACTAGCCTTCTATATCAGCCATGTTCCAACAACATATTGAAACGACTCGGTAATATCATTTCGGAATAGATAACACAGTCTTATAATCATAACGACGTATCAACTAATTGACTTTAAAAAAAAACTAATATCTCATCAGCAATCCTTCATCTCCACCCAAACCTGTGACGGGCGTGTACCGGAATTCTTTCATTGATTCCCCAAAACTCTAGATTTTTTCAAATATTATAAAGCTATCATTACATCAATGGCTCTTTGGGTCAATGTTTCATTTTTAAAGTTTATTATGAGCTACAAGAGCATTGCAACCCTCGTTCAGACCGTGGAACTTCACCGGTGAGCCGATCCTCCTCTTCTTTAGCATAGCCCCACGTCTCATTGAACGGATTCAGAGACATGTGCATAATCTGACCGAACTTATCGCTTTCCCCATTCTGGACAGATTCAATCACTTCGTTCAAGATCCAAGTTCGGAGCACAAACTTGGGATTCGCCTGATCAGACAGCTTCTTCCGTTCTTCATCAGACAAGCCTTCACTCTCCACTCGTTCCTGGAAGGTCTTGAGCCATTTTGATATCATTTCCTTTGCCTCGTCGACGGTCAAATCAGGCGCAAAATCACGTTGTTTTGGCAAAAAGCCATCCACTTCTTGCCCCAAACTAAAACCGCCCAATTTACGGAAAAACTGGTTATAATCCAACTGACATTCTTGCAGAGTATCCAAAAGCGGAGTAAATAATTCGTCATGATCAGTTGATCTATTTTCTTTCAATCCGAGACGCTTAGTCATTGTTTCTTTGTATGTTTTCAAAAATTCTTCCTTGAATTCTACTTCGACATTTTGAATGACCTTTTCAGCGGCCTTCACAAGAGATTCAGATTGCTCTTTGGAAACGCCTTCATTGACAAATTTGTCATCGTCAATATAATCTCCAGCGCCTAGCAATTCTGCAAGCGACTCACCGAGCCGCACCATATTCCACCATAGAGCAGTAGGCACATTTCGGAACGCATATCTCAGCAGACCATCATCATGATTTGGAGAATATGCAGCGTCAAAAGTATCCATGAATGCAAAAGGGCCGTAATCGATGAAAAGACCAAGGACAGATGTATTATCGGTGTTTAGAACCCCGTTCAACACACCATAGCTTTGCCACAAGGCCAGTCCACGAGCATTTCGAAGACAAATTTCACGATACAAGTTAATATACCGATCTTGATTCTTTTCTATTTGGAAAAGCTCATCGATACAATAATCTGCCAATTTCCGAAGTTCCTTTCTGTTGCCCCGAGATCTGTGCAAATCAAAAGTTCCGACTCGAACCCATGATTCTGCAGCTCGTGCTACAATTGCACATTCTTCTGTTCTAGCACGTCGAGCCTTAGTTTCCGGTAGCCGGAATAACGACAAAGCTCTAGTAGTTGGAATACCCAAAGCGTTCACTGCTTCCGAGCCCAACATTTCCCTAACACTAGATCTAACAACGGCTTTACCATCTGCAAATCTCGAATAAGGCGTCAACCCGGCCCCTTTGAGCTGAACTTCATACCTCTTTTTTGAATTTTCGTTTTTTAATTCAAACAATGAAATTGCACGTCCATCACCTAGTTGACCAGCCCATTCTCCGAATTGAAACCCCGCATAAGCTTGAGCCCATGGATACACGTCATCTACCACTTCCTGGCCAGTCATGATCTTCTGGAAATATTCGTCCTTCTCTTCACCTTCTTGGAGACCCAAATCCTTCATACAGGCTGGAGAAACACCGACCAAATTGTAATCGGGGCGTTTCTCTGGTTTCACCCAGGTAAACGCTCCTCTGACTGGTCGGGCCCGTCTCAATTTCTCTGGTTCATCGTCTTCCGCCTTTTTCGAGGCTTCTACTGTGGGGATGAGCTCATCTGGGCCCATCCATTTTGTAAAACTGGAGCTCTTGTTTAGTCGTTTTAGCATTGCTTGAGGTTGTGAATGTCTGGAAAGCAAGTTGCGTTTTGGGGGCCGGACGGAAGCAATAATGAGCGTCCGCGGTCCACCAAAGCGGGAACAAAGTCGGGTTCAGTAGGATACCAACCGCCACACGCGGCTTTATTTGTTTTTGAGAATGTACCTAGCTAAGTAGGCAGTTTCTAAAGTTGTACTATTGACTTCGCTTTTGGTACAAAGGCAAAACAGTTCCTGCAGGATCCTACAGGCAATTTGTTCAGCGGATGTGAGAAATGTTGTCTCGAGACGAATAACCGAATCCACTGCTGTTAATTGTGTATCTCAAAAGGTGAGATCTATATGAGTTAGGATCTAGGTAATCTTGCAAATGATAAAGTGTTGAAAAGCTATGTGTTACCATCTCTTGCAATCATGATCTAACCGACAAATTGTGTTGGTGAGGCAATTTGAGATGCCTCATACCTCCCGGCTAGCCTCAAACTGATCAGCATTAAGGCTTTAAAATTTGGTTTTATCAGACGAGAACGTTGATACTAGCTTTACACACAGATCAGATGGACCCCTCTTTAAACAGGACTAAAATTTGATATCGTTTTCTTTTGCGAGATTTATGAATATACGAAACTGTTTATAAGCTGGTTATAATTCTCAGGTGTTGAAAAGAAATCCCCAAATTTCAACCGATATTAATTAATTGGGTCAATTTTTATTTTTATTTTTTTATTTTTCGCTCTCCTGCAAACCAGCAACACCAGCTCCACTATCAAGCCACCACTATGCCGAAGAGTGAGGTGGACTCATTCGAATCAGAACGGCTGCAAGCTTTACCAGAGTTCGCATCTGCTGGTGATAAAGTGATACAGTATTACTTGAAAGGAGAAGAAACAACATCACGCCAGTTGCAATTCCGTCAAAAGGTTTTTGAGGCTTATAAAGAATTTTACGACAAGTCTTCTCCATTCTATGAGCTTTCTGACGTATCATCTGGAATACTCAATGAATATGAATATATCTATAAGGATGATATCTATGTTGTCAATTTGGCGACATTGGCATCAATGGCCGTGACTTGGGAGAAGTGGTCACAAAAGGAGTACAAATGGGTATCTGATGCACTTCCAAGCATGTTTAAAGAAGACGAGGATGACGATTCAGATATGGAAATTACTCAGTCATCGTCGATGAGCGCTGAAGCGAATCTTTCTTTGTTGATTCGACGGTTTTTCGATAAAGGTAAAGTGCAAAAGAAACTACCATCAGCGCTTCGACATTTTATTGAATCATGTTATCGTGAATTTGGAGGAAAAAGAAAAGAGCCAACAGAACCAACAGGTATAAAGCGAACTGTATCTGAACGATCTCATAAAGCCACGGCTTCATCGCCACCGCGACGTGATGGTGGTGACAACAGTTCCGACTGTGAAGAACCGCCACTAAAGCGGCGATCCGACGTGGGAAGAAAAAAATCGTTAGTCATGACTGATGTCAAGCCTTCTTTAAACGAGCTTGAAGCAAATATTCCTAAAAAACTCAGGTCGAAACGAAGACGGTATGTAAAGACGCGTTAGTTACGCGCGCCGTGGCTCCGAAGAAAAAAAAAAAACTAACACTCTAGACAAATCAGTGATCATGAAAGTGATGAAGATTACGCGGAGGACGTATCAAGTGAATCGGATGTTGACGATGTCCCGTTGTCAGCTAGAAGGGCTTCGGCTAGAAGTACGCCAGTTCTGGAGAAGGAACTTGTAAGACGACGAAGTAAATCTGGTACAAAGAAGAAGCTTCAGCGAAGGGCCTCGCCAATGCCAGTGAATTCTTCCCATGAAAGCACAGGTAGTAACAACAGCAGTGACGATGAAGCACCGCTTATTCACGGTCGAAGATCTCAAGGTTCATTGGCCAGTGAAAGACGAGGTATTCAACGTCAATTATCTGAGACTCCACTTAATTCACCGACCAGTGCGAATGCATTACCGTCTGTTTCGACCAGTCGAGCTAGTAGTACTAGCAGCCGTCTGGCGGTATCAGAAGTCAATTCACCAAAATCAAATGCATTACCCGCACTTCCAATCGTCAGTTCACCAAAGCCAAACCCGCTACCAGTCACTAGCACTAGCAAATCATCGCCTTCTGCAGATAGCAGTAATTCATTGCCCAAGTCAAAGCATCTAGGTTTGTTGCCAATCGTGAGTACACCAAAAACTCCTGCATCCCTACCTCCAGTTGGCGGTAAAATATCTGGTTTACCAGCAGTGGCGCCAAAGAATCGTGGGTCTTTAACTGGTATCCTTTCATCTTCAAGCAGCTCACATTTGGTTGGATTACCAGAAATCACCAAACGAAAGTCAAGTTTGCCAAGTGGGTTGCCACAGGTCACTCAACGAAGATCAAGCGGCTCACTGCCTCAAGCAACCCGGCAAAAGTCCTCGTCTCCAGCGACCAAGCAAAATGGGCTACCCGCGGTGTCAACTCCAAAGGCTAGTCTGTCACCGCAGACTAGTCAGCCAAAGTCTAGTGGCATCCCAGAAACGAGTCAACCAAAAGCCAGTGCATTTCCGCCTACTAGTCAACCAAAAGCTAATGCACTTCCACCGACCAGCCAACCAAAAGCTAATGCACTTCCACCCACCAGCCAACCAAAAGCCAGTGCACTTCCGCCTACTAGTCAACCAAAAGCTAATGCACTTCCACCCACCAGCCAACCAAAGGCACCTCCGGCTACTAGTCGACCAAAAGCTGATACACTTCCACCAACCAGTCAACCAAGGCCAAATGCATCTCCGGTTACTGGTCAACCAAAAGCCAGTGCGCTTCCACCGACCAGCCAACCAAAGGCCAATCCGTTGCCTCTGACGAGCCAACCAAAGGCCAATCCGTTGCCTCTGACGAGTCAACCAAAGTCTAGTGGCATCCCAGAAACGAGTCAACCAAAAGCTAGTGCAATTCCGCCGACCAGCCAACCAAAGGCACCTCCGGCTACTAGTCGACCAAAAGCTGATACACTTCCACCAACCAGTCAACCGAGGCCAAATGCATATCCAGCCAAGCAGGCAGCTTTGTCGTCTAGTCAGAACGCTGCGGATCAAGCACGTCTACTATCAACTAAGAGGTCTAATGATGCCGCAGCGCGGCCAGGTTCAGAATGTACAACTCTTCCAGGTCGCAACGTGCTTCCGCCAGTGGGTGGTATGTCCATGCAGACTGGGTTGCCAAAGGTAGCCAGGCTATCCAAGCTGAATACTAGTCGACTATCAGCGAGTTCATCGAACACCGGGTTCAATAAAACAAACCCAGCAGCACCGACATCGACTGAGAAGCAACAAAACATCGCACAACGAGCAGCCAGTCAGCAGGCTGTGACCCCGTCTCAAGGGAGTCGAATTGCTAGCAACGGGACCGCTGGAGGATCAACAGGTGTTAACACGGTTGGAAAAGAAGGAGAAATGTCTCAAGCAGCAGTGTCTCAAGGTGCAGTGTTTGGTGAGTCAAATATAAGAGGCGCTGGACCGGGCCGACCGTCATCACAACGACAGCAATCCAATTCATCTACACCTTCAGCTCCGGAGCAGTTGCCGCCAAGTACTTTGCTAGCGCCATCTTCAGCCGCATCATTTAAACTACCTCCAGTTTCTGCACCAAAACAGCCATCTCAGCATGCTGCAAACTCCACCTCTAGGGGCGCTTCATCAGGTAATGGAAATGTCGGCACCGGGGGCATCTGTGCAGCAGCACCCCAAACTGCTGCTCCGAAACAGCAGCATACAACGTCACGATATAGTCCTCCGACTCGGGAGACTCGGGACAAGGTTACTGATCCAACAATGCCGTTCGTTATCCGCCAAAAAACCGTGCCATCGTCTTCAACGAACAAGCCGAACCCAACTGCATCAAATCGGCAAGATAATGCTGATACAAGCCTAAACAATAGCAACATCACCACTAGCATCACCAACAATGGATTGACCGTCCAATCTTCAAAAGGTACCCAGAATGAAAGTGCAAAGTCCATTTGTAGTGCCGATAATGCGTCCACTACGCCTGCACGCGCCACACACAATGCGGCGACGGCGACGACGACGTCACCTCCACGAAGATCGCCGTATGGGTTCACTCCATTGAACGCGTCTCAAAATTTCAAGTTTCCTCATCAGTCGAAGTCACATCAGGGATCGGCAACCCCACCAGGATGGCTGAAGACGGAGCCTGTTGAACGTAGTGAAAATGACAGCGGCGGCACCACTAACGAAGGTAGAAGAAATGGGAATCCATCATATGATAAGAATAATGGTGATGAGAATGAGGTTATTGTAATTGATTAATGTAATGCAACAAAATATTTATTTTCACTAATGAAAAAAAAAAAAAAAAAAAAAAAAAAAAAAAAAAAAAAAAAAACCTGTCTAACTTGAAAATCCCCCTCAATTTACAAACTTCCGTAATTCTTTTTATCAAAACCCATATTTTTTTTTTTATATATATATATGTAACTATTAAAAAAAAAACACTTTTTTTCTTTTTTCTTTCCTATCATAAAACCCGTGAAAACCCGTTTAATCAATTTCTTCCAAAACAGATTCAACTGGAGCATCATTAACAGCTCCTGCTTCAGTTGGTTCTTCAGCATTGATGGTATCTTCATCAATGTTCAAACCCAAAGAAACCAATCGGTTGATTCGAGAAGCAAAAGAGTTTGGATCTTCAAGAGTGAAACCAGAAGTCAACAAAGCAGTCTCGTACAACAAAGTGGTCAAGTCCTTAACAGTTCGGTCTTGAGCACCATCAGCTTCAACCTTCTTCTTCAATTCCTTGATAATGTTAGATCGTGGAGAAATTTCGAAAGTCTTCTTGGAAGCCATGTATTGAGACATGGAAGTATCTCGCAAAGCTTGAGCCTTCATGATTCGTTCCATGTTAGCGGACCAGCCAAATTGACCAGTTCGAATGGCAGCTGGAGCATCGACAAGCTTGTGAGAAACAACAACCTTTTCAACAGCTTCACCCAAAACTTCCTTCAACTTAGAGCACAAGTCTTCGTATTCCTTTTCTTCAGCTTCTCGTTGAGTCTTTTCTTCTTCAGTTTCTTCCAATTCAAAGTCCTTGGTGATATCAACAAGCTTCTTATCTTCGAATTCCTTCAATTGAGTCATGGCATATTCGTCAATTGGGTCAGCCAAGTACAAGACTTCAAAGTCCTTGGCCTTGAGAGCATCCAAGAATGGAGACTTTTCAATAGACTTGACAGTTTCACCAGTAATGTAGTAGATGTTCTTTTGGTGTTCTGGCATTCGAGTAATATAATCAGTCAAAGAAGTCATCTCATCACTAGACTTGGTAGAGTTGTATCGCAACAACTTGGCCAAAGCAGTTCGGTTGGTAGAGTCTTCGTGGACACCCAACTTGATATTCTTGGCAAAGGCAGTGTAGAACTTTTCAAATTGTTCACGGTCTTCAGCAATTTCGTTGAAGGTTTCAATCAACTTCTTGACAATGTTCTTTCGGATAACCTTGAGAATCTTGTTTTGTTGCAGCATTTCTCGAGACAAGTTCAATGGCAATTCTTCAGAATCGACAACACCCTTGACGAAACTCAACCATTCTGGGATCAATTCTTCAGCATCATCAGTGATGAAAACTCGTCGAACGTAAAGCTTGATGTTGCTCTTCTTCTTCTTGTTTTCAAACAGGTCAAATGGAGCTCGGCCTGGAACGAACAAAATAGCCTTGAATTCCAATTGACCTTCAACGCTGAAGTGCTTAACAGCCAATGGGTCTTCCCAGTCGTTAGAAATAGACTTGTAAAAGGCATTGTATTCATCTTGGCTGACATCAGATGGATTTTGGGTCCAAAGAGGTTTGGTCTTGTTCAATTCTTCATTTTCAGTAACAGTTTCCTTAATCTTCTTTGGTTCCTTCTTCTTTTCTTCTTCTTCTTCGTCAACTTCTTCAATCTTTGGCTTCTTGTCATCATCGACCTTTTCTTCTTCTTCTTCTGGAACTTCCTTTTCAACTTCCTTGGTAACAACCAATTGAATTGGGTAAGCCACGAATTCAGAGTGCTTCTTGACAACCTCCTTGATTCGCTTTTCTTCCAAGTATTCCAATTGGTCATCCTTCATGAACATTCGAATGACGGTACCTCGAGAAATCTTTTCGTTTTGTTCATCAAGAGTAACGGTGAACTTACCGCCAGCAGAAGATTCCCAAACGTATTGTTCGTCGTCATTGTGCTTGGAGATGACTTGAACTCGGTCAGCAACCAAGAAAAGAGAGTAGAAACCAACACCGAATTGACCAATCATGGACATGTCAGCACCGTTGGAAAGAGCATCCATCAAGAAACTCTTGGTACCAGACTTGGCGATAGTTCCCAAGTTGTTAACCATATCAGCCTTGGTCATACCGATACCAGAATCTCGGAGTTCCAAGACCTTTTCGTCCTTGTATGGAGTGATTCGAACGAACAATTCTGGTTCGGTTTCAAGCTTGGAAGGATCACTCAAAGCTTCATAACGAATCTTGTCCAAAGCATCAGAAGCGTTGGAGATCAATTCTCGCAAGAAAATTTCCTTGTTGGAGTAGACCGTGTTAATGATCAAACTCATCAACTGAGAAATTTCAGCCTGAAATTCATAGGATTCTGATTTCCCGTCGCTCATTGTAAAATTGTATAAATTAGTAGAGGGTTTGTGGAAAAAAAAAAAAAGTGGTGGAGAGAAGAAGAAAAGGAAAAAAAAATTGTTGGTTCGTCCAAGTTGTGGTTTATTTATGTTACGCGCGGTAGAAGGTTCCACAGATTTCGATCCAATTCCATTAAAAACCTCACCAAAGTTGAATGTTCCAGCAGGTTCTTAGTGGAGTGGCAATTTGGGAGGTGGTTTTAAAGGTAGGGGAAAATGACTTTTATAGACCTCAGCAATTAATCTAGAATGATTTTTATAGGCCGTATTTGTTTTTATAGAGACGTGGAACGAAATCTATAGTACTCCATTAACCTGGCCCTCAAAAAAAAGGGGCTTTTGAAAAAATTTATCGAAGGTTTCGCCACGCGGGTTGAAATTTCACGCCCCCGTTTCTTGTTCCCCGATGCATCGCGTAACGCTAAAAATCTCGGCGTTTGGGACTAGACAAAAAACCATCGCCACTTTGAAATGGAACTACCACCGCTGCCTCCAGGGCCGCCGCCAGGGAGAGCACCAGATGTGAAAACCAAAGAGGTGAAAAAGAAAGGCAAGAAGGTAAAGAAGAAGCAGGATGTGGAAAAGGAGAAGGACGGGCAGGATGACGGATGGGAAGCAGTGTTTGATGAGGATGTGGAGAAATGGAAATTTTTTAACCGCTTTACGAATCAAACTACTTGGGAAAACCCACGAGTAGAGGAGGCTGAGGAGAAACCAGAGCTTCAAGATCCTATTACTGCAGAGTTGAGTAAAGACCCAGAGTTTAAAAAGTTGTCAACATTTGAGAAATACAAGCGATATACCCAACTGAAAGAAGAACGAGAAAAGGAACAAGTCGCCAAAGAAGAAGAGCAAGCAGCGAAACGCTTGGAGCTTGTGGATGAGCATAAAGAGAAGCATTTGGAACAAATGAAGGAGCTGCGAAACGGTTTGGACCTAGGTGAACAAATCGACAAGGAAGACCCATCACAACTTTTGAACCGCGAATCACAAGGTGTGTCCTATAAGCAACAACGGGCCAATTCTAAAATCACGAAGGATGACATCAAGCGGTTTGACAAGAAGCGGCAGGAACGCAAGAAGAAGAACTTTGACAAATGGTACTACGAAGACGAAGAATTGCTCAAGCGGCAGCAGCCGCGTATTTAGATTACTAACTTTTGACCGATTCGATCCAGAGTAGTGGAGGCTTGAACGCGTACCAGTGGATCGGGGTCTTCTTGTGCAGCTTTCAAGCGCGTCATTATTTGGCGAACAAATTCTTTTGGAACCTGTGCCAACGAGTCTAATCCGTTGACAAGTGATCCAATTAGCACCACAGCTGCAGAACGCATAACATTTGATTTTTCAAACGTGAGCACGCCAACTGCACAGTCAATAGTGTCAACCAAATGGCTTTGAGATATTCCCCGTGGGTTTATCTCGCATGTAGCACCTAGAACACTCAATGCAGAATTTCGAAGCCGTTCGTCTTCAACCCGGTCACGAACACTAACGATTTTTAGTAGCGCCTGCACAATTGTATCTGAAATTTCCCCGATAAATGCTTTGTTAAGCCGTTGAATGATTCTAATCAGCACTTCACCCACCCTCAATCGTTCATCAACATCGGCTTCTAAATTGGTGTAGTAGGCAAGTAACGCCGGCACTACGTTTACTGGGCCATATGCATCGCTGAGGTTCTCCAGCGCTTTAATAGAGTTGAGATAAATAAATGAGTCTTCATCTTTGAGTTGGTTCAGCAAGACTTTGAGACCGGTATTCACGTTAATCGCCGGATCTTTTTGTTGGATCATTGTTCGGATTTGGTGTAGACCATGGGCTCGGATCGGTACCATGGGGTCTTCAAGAGCCACCATGGCTTTGCGGAGAATTACTCGTGAATCTGGTTCTTCCTTATTGGTAGAAGTGGAAGTCCCCAGGAATTCTAATGCGGTTAATGCTTTTGTAGATAACAGCTGCGATGCAGAATGATGGGAAATGTGCTCCACTAGTGGTTGAAGCGCCGTCATCATTTCCAAATCCTTGCCAGACATTTCTGGAGCAAGACCTGCAATTAACGACAGACAAAGCGATACAATTTCAACTTGGTCTGTGTCTTCGTCTTCATCATCACTATCGTCGCTGTCTTGCTCGTCAACGATCGAATCCAGCCGTGTTGAGCTGTCTTCTTGGCCAACGGTATACTCCGTCAAGACGCTAGAAATCACCTCAATTATCTCACTAGGTGACTTCATTAGTTTGTCTTTGTAATCTTCAGAAATTCTTTCCAAGATTTTGACATCAGCAAGTGCGTTGAGCACTGTGTCTTCGTTCTCACCACTGCCACTGGTCAACCATCGGCGGATAATCCGCACAAACAGCCCAGATACCACCGTCTCGTCGAGGTCCTTGATCAACTCAATAAACATATCAACTCGGTCGTCCAGAATTTGGAATATATCCATGTCATCCAGAACCTCTGTATCTTCCTTTCGAATCTCCACTCCACCATCACCACCGGCTCCAAATGAATACTCACCAACGCCGCGCATCAGCAACGATTTCACTACTGTATCTGCGGTTTCAGCAGTACCGGTCTGCAGATATGCTATCACCAGACCTGTCACCTGATCTGTTGACCGTTTTGTCTGGGAATAGTAGCACAATAACGACCATAGTGGAGTGATTAGGCGTGCACGGAATTTCTCCACCAATTCCGACGGATCCGACACTAGTGTCGCCAGTGTACCTAGTCCTTCACTCACTGCCTGCTCAGATTGCGGTGTAGTCAGCCTTTCTACAACAGCTTTAAAAAAACCATCAATTATAGACGGTTTTTGTTCGTACAATGAGTTGATGATATGGACCGTGGCAGACTTTAGTGTATCCAGCGCCGCATTTGCACGCGCCACAGTGCGCCCCACGATTTTGATGAGTTGATCACCAATTTTATGCGAATATTCTTGTTCATCCATGCCTCTAGGTACAGATTTCAATACCCGGACAGCCTTCTCCAGGTCGGATAGATTGATCTGTTCGTTGCTTCGCAATCCAGACACAAACTCAATCAACGCTCTTACCCCGTTTAGGCGTCTAATCGGTAACAGGGCCAGTTGACGCGATACAACCGCTTTAAACCAACTAGGACATTCCGGCCGTAGTAATGTGCTAAAGTATTGAAAAAGGTCAAAAGTTTGTACTTGTTCTTTAACCTGTTCATACTGTTTCACGTTCCGATCTTCGCCAGAAAATTCCGTATCAAACCCCAGTTCTATAGCTGCACACAAAAAATCCGCTGTAAATGTGCCTCTTAATAGCATATCTCTAACATCTCCAAATGTCGAAAGTAGCTCAACAATTGCTGCTATAATCTTCTTCAACAGTGGTCGATTCTCAACAGGATTTCTAACCGGTGCGTCTACAGGTCGCTTTGATCTAAGCTGTAACGGTATATTTATCCCTTCGGATAAACAAGGGTATATTCCTTCAATAACCAGTACGTTCACCATGGCGTTAAATATCTTCATATCTTGCAGCGCGATGGCGAACATCCCATTAGGTAATGGATTGGCCGCCGCTAGTTTTTGGATACCTAGCAACTCCTCAACCAACCGCTCGATTACTACTTGTCGCTTAGGCCCTTCTTTATCACATTGTTCATATAACCGATCTATAGAAACTCCATTTTTATCAGTCGCGGTATTGAGCCAGGCCTCACATCGCTCAAACGTTTGGTCCATCTTTTTTTGTAAATTGGGAGCGGCGTCGGGAAAAGAGAAATTTCTTTCCATCAAGATCACAATTTTAAAAATGAGTTTAACGGCTGAAGAAATCGACGATGTAATGCTCGATGCACGAGCTGGAGATCTGGATGAGCTGAAAAAGTTTTTCGAACAGCATGGAGTAAAAGTTCTTCCCCAAATCAAAGATGAATATTCTCTTTCGACGGCACTACACATGGGCGCGGCAAATGGGCATTTGGAGATTGTACAATACTTGACGAATTCGTGCAAAGACGATGAGGAGGTTTTAAAGCAGATTCTGGATGCTAAGAATGAATCTGGTAATACGCCTCTTCATTGGGCAGCTCTAAATGGACATTTGGAAGTCGTCAAGGTCCTCTGTGACGCTGGGGCTCAACCTTTTGTTCAGAATGGGGCCAAGCATGATGTATTTTATGAAGCTGAAGCTAATGAGCAAGAAAAGGTTATTGATTATTTGCTGCAGCGGTATTCTCTAGAGCCTGAAGAGGGTGAAGATGACGACGAAAAGGACGAATCGGAACTGTCAGAGCAGGTGGAAAATCTGGAAGTGAAATAAGCAAGAAGAAAGAAAAAAGCATTAGTATCTACTCAAAAGTATGCCAAGTTTGTAATATATATATAATCACAATCCAAGGGTTTCTCGGACTTGCTTGCGTACAATTCTGTTGAATTGCACACGATCATCCCGCCACATCTTTGAGGCATCAATATTCGCACCAGATTCATCGTTTGGTTCGGCAAGCATACTCATAACACTAATAAGGATCTTTTCAACAGACTGGATTGGACTCCATCGTTCACTCGCTGATTCGTACATGTTTGGATCGTCGCCTGGAGGGTGAAGAATAGAAATACACACTGTCCCGTCTTTATAAACTAGTTTAGAAAGTTAGCAAAAGGATATCTCTTTTCATCGCGTTAAAATACATACCATTTGGATGAAAAATTGGACAAGTAAACTTCATCACAGGTGGACTCAAAGGGTAGTCGTTTGGAAAATTCAACGTCGCGCTGAAAATGCCTCCTTCAAAAGGTGTCCCTTCCGGTCCTTGAATCAGACATTCCCAAGAAAAAAAGTTATTCTCTTCGTCAACAGGGCCTGCAGAGATTCCATCAGGAGGGTCATTAATTAACTGTTTATATTCAGTCATTAACCGCCGAGCGGCTGTAGACGAAGGCTTGTTTGGCATGGTTGAATGGATATGAATGGGGGATCGAATATGTCGGGTGGGTAAAAGGGACCGCCGACCACCTTTTTAATCTTAAAAGCAAAAAGGCAAAACTGCTTTTCAGCCATTTATTCCTACTTTTTTTGAAAATGACATGGGCCTATATATATATATGCAACCACTAGGCTCATGAAGCCGGACCCATGAATCGTTCAAAATTGATGTTTTATCTACCGGTATTAACGACGATGGGAGTCTCGCTGCATTCGGATCACCAGTAGTGAGATAGCACTCGGATAACAACGGACAGAGATCCATTATCGCGTTCAATCCACCACCTTGTTGTAAGACTGTGAAATCTTCTCGTTGTAACCCTTCTAAAACCAACGACTCCAATTCCGTACATTTTCGAAACAATTCCCCTAGAGACCACGGTTGCAGTTGCAGCTTTTCCCGGAAAAACTCCTTCGTTTGTACCATTACCAAGCTTTTCAAGTGTCGGAATGCCGGCGACTTGTTTATCAACTTGATTAACGACTTTGTAGATAACCCGCAGCTTCTAAACTGCTCTAATGCGACATTTTTACTCAGACTGGACGAAAGGTATGCAATGGTATCTTGAATTGCACCATCGTCGCCCAATGGATGCGGTCCTGGGTTGAATGAAACAGTTAAGCTTGTCAGATTTCGAAATGACAAGTGAAAATAATGCCCATATGCAGAGACCTCATACTCCGTCAATCTAGAAACGTCCAATTGTTGATTTAACATGCGAGCCTGGGCCACGCGGAAATCTCCGTCTAATGCAAAATGCGATACACTTGATGGTAATGCAAAACTTCGAGCATCTGGTTTACAAAATGTCAAAAACACCAGCGATTTCAAATTACCATGTGGTACCAAGTCTTGGTAATCTCTCACCGGCATGACGTCGCCGCACAGCACCAAAGTCTCTGTAGACTGTGGTAAATACGGCCCAATGTATTCATGCAACAAACTATAAGTGTAATCTCTCACCGACGTTGTAAAACAAATCCCGAAATGTTTAACCCGTTTTACTGATTTCAGTTGCAAGTTAATCAATCCAGCAAATCCCTGTGCGTACAACCAAATGTGCTTCTCGGCGTCAGGAAACGACATTAACAAGTCATCAATGGGCGGATTTTGAGTCTTTTCGGAAATAGCTGCTTTGATTTGAATTTTTTGCAACAGCGGTTGATACTTTGGTAGTAAAACTCTTACCAGTAGTTCAAGATACGCAAAACTGCACATGAACACCACACCGGTGTTATCAGGCAAGTTTTTGAATGGGACAGGGTCGTCAAATGATACAGATAAGGTGAGTTTTTGTACATGAGGTAGTATCTGCTTTGCTGCTTCTCCTTTGCAGAGACGCGGCAAGTCTGTTCCTGATATTGTTACATAATCGTGGTCGGGAATAATCCTTTGAATAGTCCGGTCGTGGTCTCCATGGCGATAATGATCGCAGTGCTTGTCCCATGTCTCTGGTCTGGTGAACAAGTCAATGTGGAGATGACGCCACTGACTGATAGGCATGCATCCAGATAGGAATTTGGAGGTTACATATAACTTGAGTAGATCATCCAGTTGCAAATAGGAGTACACCATTTGCAGGATTTCTGGTGGCAAGTCACATATACTAGTCATTTCATTGTTTGTGGAGTGGCGTGGAGTGGAGTGGAGGAGGCGGTCCGTTGCATGCGGCGGGAGAGCAAGATTCAGGTATACGAAAAAAAAAAAAAAGGGAGAAATTTATCATCATTAATGCTGTTTTACAGATTTACGTAGAACCTCCAACTCAGCACGCCTTGATGCTTGTTGTTTGTATTGTTCATGCCGAGATTGAATGCGAATAGCCGCTAGAACAGCCAGAGCTGTTGCCCTAAACCTTTCAAGCGGAGCCGGCCGTTTTTTCTTGAGCCGTGAATAGTCTGGATAAATGCCAATATCCTGCAGCAACCGCAAATCAGCTCTATTGCAAGCTTGATAAGAAGAGATTTTGAATAAAAAGAACTGCTTCATAAACCCGAGATCCCATCGATATGCAGATTCACGCACCAGCCTATCACGCATGTACCGCATCTGGGCAATCAACCCGCGGATTTGTTTTTCATACATTTCTGCGTTACCATTATTACCTGCACGGGCTGGAGATTTGGAGTTGGAGCTGGAGCTGGTCTTGTTGTGTTCACGCTCCAGTTGCTTGAGTTTTTGACGAAGTTTCGATGCAGCGTCTTTGTAATATTCCAAATCATATTCATAAACTTGTTGATTGCGCCGCATAATCTGCACCTCTTTTGACAATTTGCGACATTCCTTTTCGTATCGATTGGGCGTCGCTGCTGTAGTAAAACTTTTCTTGGGCGTCATGACGATAGAATCCCGTTCCGTCTCTACTTCATCAAGTTTGGTTCTTGTTTCATTGTAAACGTCTGTTGTTTGAGATAGTCGTTGGCTCATTCTGTCGTACTTTTGTTGCAGGGTTTCAAGTGTAACCTCGAGCTGCCGTTTCTGTTCATTCAATTGTGACCGTTCTTTAGTCAGTTCTTGAGATTTCGTCTCGGCCCTGTCCAAGTCTTGTTGTGCCTGCAATCTTGCTTCAGTTTCACGTTTGTTGATATCCCGTAATGCACTCATGGTATTCTCATGACTTTCATAAGAGGTCTTGAGTCCCTGCAATTGGCTTTGGAGGCTGTCGCGTTGATGGGTCATTTGGTCCAGTTGGCTTTGTGAAACGACCAAGTCATCATCCATGTCGTTCATATCTGAGTGGATCTTTTCAATCTGCTGAGTTTGTTCAGCGATTTTCTTTTTATAAGTTTCAGCTTCCTGTCTTAGACTTTTGATTGTTGATTGGAGATTCTCAATCTCCCGTTCCAGCCCACGTTTGATCTCCGTGTGGTTACTCTTTTCCACGTCGATTGCGTTTTGCAGCGTTTCTTTAGATTTGTCTTGTAATGCATTGTGTAGTTGTTTTTCAACATTGTCTTTTAGCCTTTCCAAGCTTTCCAGCTTACTTTCGAGGTATTCCTTATCTTGTTTGTACTGAGCTGCTTGGTTGACCACTTCATCCTCCTTTGCACGTAATTCACCCCGTATTCGTTCCAATTCAGTAGATTTACGCTCAGTCATGCTTTCATCGAATATTCGGGATTGGTTTTCTGCGGTTTTCACGCCGGATAATTGTCGTTCAAGTTCATGCTTTTCGTTAGACAAGCTCAATACATCGTTATTGCATCGGTTTAACAACAACTTGACGCTAGCCAATTCATTGTCGGTATTTGTCAAATCTCTTTTGACCCGTTCCAGTTTTGCAGCAGTGTTATCCCGGTCCTCTTCAACAGCTTGATACTGGGTATTTCGGTCATCAAGTTCCTAAAACTGTTAGCATCGACAAAAAAATTAAGAGTACTTACGCGTTGAATGGTGCGTTTTTCTTGTTGTAGTTCAAAGATTTGGTCTTCAGTGTTAGAAGCACTCATTTGACGCGCTTCTTCCTCTAGTTTCCGCTTCTCTTGCTGAAGCTGCTGGATTCTTTCAAGCTGTCGTTCAGAGACTTGTTGTGATTCTTGCAATTCTAGTTCTTTTGCCGCAAGAGTCGATTGAGCCTGCCATATTTCGTTCTCCTTGTCGTCTAGCTTCGCTTGCAATTCGTTCTCTTCAAACCGTCTTGATTCGTTCGCTGATCGTTCGTCACGTCTAACCGAATCGCGCAGTTCCTCATTAGAAGCCTCTAACTCTTCCTTCTCTTGGGTTGTTGTTCGTAATTGGTATTTCAAATCTTCAATCTCATCGCGTAGTTCCTGCAGCTCCTCACTGTCAGGGCTTGACTTGTCCTCCTCCCGCTGCAATTCATCAATTCGCTCCTCTAGCCGCTGTTTTTCCACTTCCAACTGCTCTTGGGCTTCTTCTGCACGTCGGCCATCATATTCCAGGTCGTCAACTCGGCTTTCCAGCTTTTCACTCTTGTTTTTATACAAATCCAAGTTCGCCTGCAATTCGTCCACCTTTGATTGCATATCTGAATTATTACCACGATCTTCAGCACGTCGTCGAAGCATTGTAATCTCCGTTTTTGTCGTTTGCAGTTCCGCTTGTAATCGGATATTCTCATTTAGAGTCTGCGCTTGGTTTTCTGGCAGCCCCGATTCCAACCTTGACTGTAACAACACAATGGTCATCTTCAGCCGCCAGTTTTCTTTCTGAACTTCATCAAAGGCCTTTTCTTGTTCTTTCAACGGCATTGAACTAATATCATCAGTAACCAGTCCTTTCGGACTCTTTGTACCAAACTGAGCCATTTTGCGCTGCATATCTCTATCCGTACGAATAAATGATGCCGAGTGGGCAAAACTCTCCATCGAATCTGAGCCATTTTCATCGAAAGATAAAACACCTTTATTCAATGGAGTTGCATTTACACGCGATTTTGGTTTGGTACTATGCAACAGAGGATCAAACTCGCGTCCTCGTTTTTGTTTTCTGAATATCTCGGGTGTACGTGCATTAAAGGTTGCCTCCCGTGAGCCCAACGATGCACCTTCCATAAAGTCCAAGGACTCGTCCATGCGTCGGCTTTTGCTCATGATGTTCTTGTAAAGATTGTATGTACAGTTTAATGCATGGGGCGGTCAGTCGGGTTTTCGTGTTTTGGGCGATATGCTTGGGAAGAAAAATGTCCAAAACACAACAACAAAAAAACACACATACACACAACACCGCGTCGCCATCCAAAACATTGGTAATATGCGGCGCGCGACTCCCACTTTTACCAAGTTGCTGGATCTATTCGAAATATCGTCCAACGCCGCATCGTCATTTAGAGTGATATTACAGCGATTTTAGTGGTTATAATTGGCTCCTCGGGGTGTAAAAAAATTGTAGCAGGTGTAAAAAAAAGGGTTTTGCTTCGAGCCGGAGTCGAACCGACGATCTCGTCATTACTAGTGACGCGCCTTACCAACTTGGCCATCGAAGCACGTGATTTAAAATTTTTAGAAAAGTGGCCAGGTCACTTCGACTGTCGGAACTCCGACAGGTTAGTGCGGCGCAATGTTAAAATAGTCATTTCAAAGAATTTTTAGCCCTTAATGGCTAGAATGGTTAGTACATGCTGAAGGGAGGTTGAATATTATGTGATTTATTTGCGTAAAATTGGCTAAAGGTATTGTGAAACAAGAATGGATGCGGGCCACTTTATTCGAGCCGGTTTTCCCAAGTGGATAAGGGGCTTCAACAAGTTGAGGGATTTGCCGTAGTCCACGAAGTTTGCTTACTAAAGGGGGCTCCATTAGTTTTAAATCTGCTGAGTATGTGTTGGAGTATAATTAGGTTTTTTTTTTTCTTTTTTTTAATATGCAGGTTCAATCAGGCACGGTCCCTTGATTGGACTCGAGGTCTTTAAAAATTCTTATCATGTATGCCAATGCGGCTAAGGGCTAGATCCGGACAATACCGCACTGCTGGGTATATGTCAAAAATAGCGTTATAATCTGCAATAGTCCCCAATTTGATACGCTTTGGTTTATTCGTTATATGGTCTTTATTTCCTCAGTGTATACGGCGCCAATTTCGGTTCGTTCGGTATATTGCGCAACCCTTCATTGCTTGTCTCGCAGTCTTCAAACAGGAGCAGGTCTCTCGATCAAGCAGATGATACCTCCGGATCCGGCAGTCCCATGGGTTCAATAGTTTCAAGCAGTGGCTAAATAATATTCTTACCCCTCAGAAGTGGTATCTCCGCTGTCAGTGCTATATATAACCCAGGGGCATGACAGGATAGCTCAGCTGTATAAAAAGGCCCTTGCATCTGCCTATTAATTTGCATTAGTGTTCTTCAAAAAACAAATAACAATGATGAAATTCCTCCAACTTTTTTCTCTGTTCACTGCAGCAGTTGCCTACCAATGTGACTGTCATAATGGTGATTTCTACTTATTTGTGAGATCTGGTAGTTCCGGGCTAGATGGCAAGTGGGTTCAACCAGTAGATGACGTTTACACCCACCATGGATTATACGCTCTTGTTGATGAAAAGCCAGACTATACTTTTAAAGTAAACAAAGGGCAACTGTATTATAACAAAGGGGATGAGTCATTTACTGCAAATTTTTTGGAATCCACGGAATATGAAAACCAACAAGTTCTCCATTTCACTGCTGGAGCCAAAGGCAATATCAGCTCCTTCATCTTTAATGATCATGATGAATTGTCATATTCTGGCTCGCAAGATTGGTATGGGTGTGCTTTCAAAGGTCAAGAAAACCCTGACTGGACATCCAACGTCGTGTTACAAACCACCGGCGATGTTGACAGTAAGTGTTTTCCATTGGTCCTTATTTATACACCAAAAACCGATTAGAGCGATTATGTAGTTAAAAAAAGATATTCAAATTTACTTCTTTAGTTCCACGTTTTTTTTTTTTTTGCTATACAAACCCGGACCCGGAGCGGGAAACGTGGTAGTAACGCGTGACGCGTTATTCTCTGCGAATATCCACAATTTTTTTTAAAAAATCAGATGTTCATTTAAACATACATAAACAAGCATTTGCTATTGATACGATTACGAGCATCTTGAATCAAACCTCGTCAGTTAAAACATGACCAGATGAGTCCACCAGCACATGTCTCCTTTGAGTGGATGCTTTTCTTGCATTCGGCGCTTCAAACACTCGATCAAGTTCTTCCAATGTATACCCTTTAGTCTCAACACTGACGAAATAAGAAACCACAAATTCAAACGCATTCCAACACGCCCAAATGATATAAGTCTTGTACCCGATCCGTTGGAGTGCAATTGGTGTTGCAAACTGATTGATAAGACCTGTCGCGTTTACCACAAATCTTGAAACAGCTGTGCCCTTGGCTCTTTGTTCATAAGACAGCAGCTCAGCAGCGTAAATACCTTGCAATGGGGTAATACCGAGGCAATACACAATGTTGAAAATATAGTAAAATGCAATACCTGCTAAAGCAGCAGAATGGCCCTTACCCTGAACCACCATTGCTGTGGATACGGCCACGCCGATCCATCCCAGAGACATTGAAGCTAATGTGCATAATAAAAGTGTACGTCTACCGAACCATTCGCAAATGGTTGACCCCAAGAATGATGAAAGGAACCCTTGAATACCGTTACCCATATTGTAGTTCAATACTGTAGTAGGGTCTGTAACACCTGCTGATGCGAAAAACGCGCCAACAAAATATGAAATCCCACCAGAACTCAGACTACCCCAGGTCACGAAAATAAGGTTATTCATCATTCTGATCCGTGCGGCTCGGGTGTTGTACAAGCATCGGTAATCCCACCATCTCTTGTCGGAGCCGTCCAAGCTCAGCTCATTTTCAAATTCCGCCAGTTCAAGCACAACAAATGGGTTGGCTGGGTCGTCTTCACCATGGTACTTGATGATAAATTCTTTGGCCTTTTCAGTTTTACCGTGAGTGTAATTCCAACGTGGACTCTCCGGGATGACAAAAATGAACAGCAAAATAATTCCAGTAGGAATAATTTGCAGCCAAACTGGGATCTGCCAACACAAATTGGTGTCGTATTTCACTGTAAATCGGCAGCAGAGACTACCAATGAACCCGCCGAAATTCTGCGTGGAGCTTTGTAGAGCAGTCAATACACCCCGGTATGCTGGATGGGCAATCTCCACAATATAAGTTGGTCCAGCAGCCAAGGCGATATTAGTGCCGAACCCCAAGAAGAATCTTCCGGCAATGAATTGAGGCAGCGACGAGTGAATATGAGATGTACCTTGCAAGATTGTCCCGAGCACCACAAAGAAGCAGCCAACAGTAATGCCGAATCGACGTCCAAATCGGTCCAAAGCCTCACCCACAAACGGAAGAGAACATACTGACCCGACTTGGAACATGGCAGTCAGGTACCCGGCCTTGGCACCATCTACATCCGCACCGAACTCCTTCTGAAATGGTTTCATCACCAAGAAACTACCCATGATACTTTCATCGATACCCGTCATGGTTCCTACAAGGAGCCCAATGAGCGCGATCAGGTATAATTGACATGAGTTTTTGCTGAACGGTTTTGGCGGACAGGTAAGTCGAGCCTGAGCCATAGCATCCGACCCCTGTACGACCTTCTCTTGCAACCCTTCTTTAAGAGCTTCAAATGGTTCGTCGGTGGATTCAGGTTCTCCTACCTCTGCAGCTCTTTTCTCAGCATTTGTCATTGTAATAGTGGTTAGTTGGATAGTTTGTTGTTGTTTTTTTCCACACTGATCGTGATCCATCTCTCTATTTATGTCCGCCCGTTATCCATCCCTAAATGATACAGACCCCTACCCCCGCCGAGTTTGCCGAATAGAATTAACAGTTGGATATCTGTGTTGTTAGAGTAATATCAGTGGGTTTTTTTTTTTTTTTTGGGGGGGTTTTCACAGGTATATGCTGATAAGAGATAACGTGGGATATCACAGAGACACGGTACCAGCAACAACCGGTCATGGCAGCTAAGCAGCTAGATAGCATTTTTTTTGTTTGTTCTGGCTATACAAAACGAAGCAGAACTGCAATGTTCCAAGATATCAGGCTGTTGTGTTGTGATCTCTATTGTATTATGTGCCGTAGACGCGTCGACACATCAGCGATGAAACCCCGCACGAGTCATTTTGCAATTTTCGAAATAGATGTACGAAACGGTCTCAAACCGCAAGTGGAGACGTAATCCTGTGTCGATAATATGCGTACATGCACTATCGATCAACCCCCCGAAGTCCGGTGGTCAAATCGGTGGTGCGGCGAGAGCGATCTCGCTAAACGTCTATGCATTTAGGGTGGGATATATCCTAAGAACACCCCCGCCCGGTTAGTTAGCCGAGTGTTTTTGTGTTACTGATTAAGCTAGACATCAAAAGTGTAGGCATGCCAAGGGGACCGTTGAATATAGCTTCTAGAGTTGCACTGAGGCTTGAATGATATTCGATTAAAAAGGCTTGGCAGGTCCACAACTCGCTTGAGATTGCAGCCCGCCGTTCGTTATCGGCGAACCCTTCCACCACGCTTTACTTCTCGATCCGGTAACTTCGGCGGGCGGATAGGAGTGGGATTGATACCAAAATCATTAAGCTCTATATTCGCCGAAGACTCCGAAGACGCGTCACCTTTGAGCAGCCATATAAGATGATACAGAAGCCAAAGCAAAAACCGTATCTAGACTCAAGCAAACGATGACAAAAGCACCTGTCAGACCAGGAATCCAAGTCCTTCTTGAGGACAGGCTGGAGTTACTGCACGGGAAAAATATTGGACTGATCACGAACCAAACCGGGCTGATGCCTGACCTTACGCTCAATGTTGATGCACTACTGGCGTCGAAAGTGAACTTCAAAGCCATCTTTGCCCCGGAACAAGGCTTTAGAGGTGCTGAACAAGCTGGATACTCTAGCGGTGGGTACACCGACGTGGAAACAGGAATCATGGTATACACGCTATATGAAAAGACGCCGGCTGAGATTAATGAAATATTCGACGAGGCGGGAGTTGACACTATCCTATACGATCTACAAGACGTTGGTGCCAGGTTCTATACATATGTATGGACACTGTCGGACACACTGGAGGGGATTGCAGGGACAGATAAAACTTTGATCGTTCTTGACAGACCAAACCCGATCGGCGGGGTCAAAGTCGACGGACCTGTTGTGAAACCAGGGTGTGAAAGTTTTGTCGGAAGATACCCCATTTCGCTTGTACATGGAATGACCTCTGGCGAGCTGGCGGTCATGTTCAACGACGCGTTTGTACCTCAAAAATGTCACAAACAGGCCAATCTTGAAGTGGTATGGATGACAGGATGGGAACGTGACATGTATTATGACGCGACTGGGCTTCCGTTTGTATTTCCATCTGTCAACTTGCCGACTTTAGACAGCGTCGTTGTGTACCCGGGCCAAGGGCTATTTGAAGGCATTCAGATATCCGAGGGCAGAGGCACCACTCACCCTTTTGAGATTGTCGGTGCACCGTTCATCGACTATCAACTTGCCAAACGGTTGAACTCTAATTCAAAGTCCGGTGCTCATTTCTTGGAATCCCATTTCGTGCCGACATTCCGCGACTTTGTGAACGAATCGTGTACTGGCGTGCAAATCTATGTTAAAGACCGCGTAGAGTTCGACTCGATCCGAGCTGCGATTGATATTATAACCTCCGTGAGAGATTTATACCCAGATAAGTTTGCGTTTGGCAAGACTTTTGACTTGTTGACTGGTGACAAATCAGTACGGGAAGATATTGCAGCCGGCTCATCAACAGACGATATCGTTGCGAAATGGCAGCCAGATCTTGAAAAGTTCAAGCTTTTACGTGTAAAATATTTAAATTATTAGCCGTTTTTGAGAACGCGGTCAATAACATTACCGCCCGACGTGCGGCTCATTTACTGTTATTCTTTAGTCAAATAAATAACGTGTATTTTCTTAGAAATCTCTCTCTACTGCATAGTTGTACGAGTGATATCTATAGTAGTTTCCCATCTAACAGTTCCCTTGCCTCCCGCACTCATTGCAGCCGCTTGAGTAGCTACCACCCCATCTTCCTTATTCGACATTACATCTCTGACAATATCAGTTGCCAACATTCGAAGATTCGTCTCGTCATCCTCCGTACCCGAAATGACGATATCCATACAACACAGCCACAGTTCATGATGCACCTGCCAAAACGAAATATTCGAAGCGCTTGTCACTAGCGGATTTTTCCTCACCTGCTCTCCAATCTCGGCAATATAATCCGGGCCAGAGTAACTCATAACCAACATCCCACCGAGTACCTTGGCGATCGCCCACCCAACATAACACATTGATCCAGCAATCACTGGAGTCAACAATGTGTCCATAAATGCATAGCCCTGTGGACCCAATACCGGGAATAATAACAACACCAGTGAAAACGTAACCGTCATAAGATGCGATGGATTCGACAAAATCGATGGCAACGCGGTAATAGAAGCTTCATGACGCATAGCCCTGGAAATACGCGTATGATTGTCCAACCCAACCGCTGAGACAATTGTGGCAATAATACCCAAAATCACTCGCAAAATAAATGATGCAAAACTTTCTACATGTGCTTGATGATGGTGATGCGCCCCATAAAATGACTGGGCCAAATCTTGAAATGCATGGGACATAATATCGCCGCCCATAAAAATTAAAGCCACTGACAATGCAAAACCTGCAAGCACTTCAGTTCTCTCCAACCCAAATGGATGATGCAAAGAACTTTGCTTCCATACGTCAAAGTTACCCAGTATATCAACAGCTGCACACAAGGTTGCGCCAACCGCGTCATAAATCAACAAATGAGCCAATGCCTTGACAGCAGTAAACGGAAGATCCGAGTTATAAACCAAAACAGCAACAAAAAAATGACATGCACACCACCCTAATCTAATTCGTTGCTCCCTTGACATGCTTTGGTAACATTCTTTGACGTTAGGAATTGGTAATGAAGCGGGAATTGGCAATGGAGCACGAGTTGGTGGTTCTTGGAAAAAATTCATCGATACCGATGAATGCTTGTATCGATGACCTCGTCTTTGACTAGGTTTTGCATTTGGTGATCCTGAACCCGATCCTGGTGTAAACGTAGTGGGTTGGAAATTGAATGGATTTTTTGGCGGCGACATGCGGACAGGTGAGGTATTCCGAGATCCTCGTGTGGAATTACCATCAGCAGATAACAAACTTCTTGCTGGAGATACAGCTCTGATCGGAGGAGGCATGGCGGCATCCATCGATGCCATTGATGGACTTGGACTACCATACCAAGTAGATCGTTTGGATTGGCCAGCAGTAATAGCAGACGACGGAGTACCTCTAGCCAAGCTTGTGTCCATCAGTGAATGAGTCGGAGAAGTTGGGCTTGGCGGTGATAAACAGATAGTTGCATCGTTTAGTGAATACCGTTTTGTCGCTGAAGGTGGATTTAGTACTGGAAATGCATCGTCGCTGCTTATTGGACTCGATGTGTTTACCGAGTCGGGTGTTTTGAGGGTGGGGATCGAGATAGGTTCGGTGAGAGGAGCAGAAGATGACGCGCTGCTTTGACTTGAAATACTGTCTTTATGACCATGTCCTGGATGTTGATTGCCATTTGTAATCCTGTCCCTATCCTCGTACTGCAACATGATGTGATGAGAGAGAAAAAAAAAAAAAAGGAAAGGAATCAAAGGGGGGTTGTCCGGGTCCAAAAAATTCAAGACTTTGTTTTACCCTTTTCTCCTTTGTGCTAGAGAGTTTGCGGGCGCCTGAAAAAGAGGTCGCATAGGTTACAAATATAAACGAAAGTGGGACAAAAATAAATGAGGTAAGCTTGTTATTAAGCACGCTGGATGTTTAGTGACTATGCTTATTCATCCTCGGAGCGCCCGCCGGGAAGACCGACCGGTGTGAAAAAAAATTATGACTCTTGCAAGCATTGGAAAACACACACCTTTATCTTCCACCACATACCATGCCAAACCTAAATATATATCTGAAAAAGCTTCTTGAGAAGCCTCCGACATTAACAGCAATCGATCTTAACGATGCATTGACGCTGATGATTAATGGCGAGATCACCGATATCCAAGTCGCAGCATTTTTAACTGCAATGAGAATGACTGAACTTGACCATTCCCCAGGGTTTGTAGCTGCCGCTGCTACGAGAATCTTTCAGGAATCGCACAAGATTGACTATTCAAAACTGGATAAAGAAGGATATGTTGATATTGTCGGGACAGGAGGGGATGGCCAAAACACGTTTAACGTGTCGACAACTTCGGCGATTATCGCATCTGGAGCTGGTCTCAAGGTCTGTAAGCATGGCGGAAAAGCATCCACTTCAGCATCTGGAGCCGGTGATATGTTGAAATGTTTGGGTGTGGATATGTTTAATGTTACGCATAATAACGCGCCGAAAATCCTAGCTCAGTCACGATTTGGGTTTTTATTTGCACCAGTGTTCCACCCAATGATGGCATCTCTTGCGCCGTTGCGTAAAACCATGGGTATTCCGACAATTTTTAATATCATGGGCCCATTATTGAATCCAGCGCCGCTCAAGGCACGGATCATTGGAGTTTATGACGAAGGACTGGGCCAGGTGTTTGCAGAGGCTGTTCTAGAAATCAACCGGCGCACTGGATACCCTAAATCAAAAGCATTGATTGTCTGGGGTATCGAGGGCCTTGATGAAATTTCTCCAGCTGGTGACACTAAAGTCTGGCATTTGGAAGATGAGCAAATCAAAACTTATACGTTGAATCCACGGGACTTTGGTCTACCTGCGCATGAACTCAAGACTGTTGCATCTGGCACTCCAAATGAAAACGCAGAAATGGTCTGGAGGATTGTGGGTAATGAGCTGGAAGAAAATCACCCAATTTTGGATTATGTTTTGATGAATACGGCTGCTTTGGCAGTGATCGACGGTGCGGCTCGGGACTGGAAACATGGGGTGGAATTGGCACGACAGAGTATCACTTCTGGTGAAGCCAAAAAAGCTTTGAAAACTTTTATAGACGCTACGAATAATTTATAGATTACTTTTTTTTTTTTTTCTTGATATTACCATTGAATTTCGTTTTCCTGTTGTTGGACGACTTGTTTCCGGATATCATCTGGCAGGTGGTCAAACACTTGAGTTGGTACATTTGCTAGCCCAGTGCGCGTATATGGATTAGGTTGATGGCTTATGGTTTCAATAATCACCTTGCCGTGTGTATTCTCGTTTGATTTTACCCATTCACGTCGAGATGGTTGTGTGTGTTTGGGGAAAAAGTGCACACCGGTATGACCTTCATAAATCCCTCTAAACGTTCTTCGTCGTCTTTGAGCCAAGTCGGCATTATACTGAGCAGCTGAAGCAGCAAGTTCATACTTCCAGTTTTCTTCAGTGAGATTCACCTTTTTCTTTTTCACAACAGACATGTCTCGATATGAATCACGCGCCATCATAGGTTGCTGGTTGTTGTATTGATGATAAACTGATGATGCACCATGCCAAGCGACATATTGGTTCTTGTTGTATGGCTCGCCGTCTGGCGGCAACTTGTCGTCTTTATCAGCAATTTCTCCTGGAATGAATCCAGCGGCTTTTGCATCTTGCTCATAATAATCATCAGTTACCCGTTTCCCACCAACAACAATCCGCGACCCAAACTCTCGAAATACTGACCGTGCTGTTACAATGCCAATTGCTCGACCTTTGTATGAATGAGGGATAATCTCCCGGTTAATCATGTCAAACTTTTCTGATTCATTCACAATAATCTTGTACAGCCGTCGATGTTTTTGAAACAACAAATAAGAATCTCTGAATCCCATACATCTAGCTGGTTCTGTACTCAACATGTACAATCGAGAGCCTCGTCCGGTAACAGTAAAAGTTCGTGTACGATAGTCTCTCCCGTCCAGCAACTCACCATCTTTTGTCACCTTCTTCTCTCCATCTGGATCATCTGGTAACTCGATCTCATCGTTAAGCACGGTTTGTGGGTTTCCATTCTCATCCAACGGTACGTGAGATACTGGTTGACTCTTTGGAGCTTTTGTTCGTGGAGGTGCAGGACCATTTTTGGATGGTGGGCGTCCACGTTTCCTTGGTGTAGTGGTTTCTGTTGCATCTGGATCTTCAGAATCTCTAGGTCTGTTTTTGCTGCCTGGAGGACGGCCTCGTCGTTTAGGCATATTGTCTGTTTCTTCCTCAAAATCAGCCTCGTCGACTTCTTCGTCTCCTTCGTCTACCTCAGCCTCAGCATATTCGTCACCGACTTCTTCATTTTGTACCACAAGTTCTTCATGTTCTGGGATTTGTGGAATTTCTTCTGGCTCTTCTTTCAGCCTTGTTGATCGTCTTCGCGGCATTGCTTAAAATGTCGTATTAAGAAAATTGTGAGGATTTTGTGATGGGAGAAATTTGGGAGGTGAAGTCTTGCGCGCGCTAAGTTGATGGGCACTTCACCAGAGTGAGCAGAACCCGATTGAGAAGGTCCGGTCCTAGCTGGAAAATTCTGAGAATAAAAATTGGGAATTATTTTCCAATTGCGAACAGAATTAGAATGGGTTGTTGCGATTTGAGTACGTTATAATGATTGACTTTTGACCAATTGTTTGATACATGTCTTTGTCGGGGCTAGTGCGGTACCAGGCACGCCCTTTGCAGGAACCAATAAGGCACATCTCTGTAATAAAAAAAAATCGCGAATCAATACAATTCTACCCGCATGCAGGATTTCAACGCGCTTTCATTTTTTGGTCCACTTTGACGGGTGCAGAATCGTGAATTCCGCAACGCGTCTTCCCAACTTTTCACCTCCTAACGGACCAGGCGGGTAGGCTGGAGCGTGCGGCAAAAAGGATTAAAAAACGCCACAGAATTGGGAGATCAGTCCCCACCACACCCAGCCTTATCGCGACTTTTTTTTCACAGTGGACATTCAGGGCCTGTAGGACAACGCAACAATCGCCCACCAAACATGACCTCAAAAATTGTGTCAACGTGATTTTTAGACGAAAATATACTTCTACACGCGTTTTGTTAAATTCGACCCAAGGAAACGCGGGGTGTAATTTTCGGTCCTGCGGATATCCCAGCACGGCCTGGGAAGTATAAAAGCAACCCGACGCGCCTTTCTTGTCCTCTCATTTTTACAACAACTTTTTTTTTTTATTTTTACAACACGAAACTAACGATAATAAAAAATGGGTCCAAAGCCAGCCGAAAAGAAGCCAGCCTCTAAGGCACCAGCCGGTAAGGCTCCAGCTGAAAAGAAGGAAGCCGGAAAGAAGACCGCCGTTACTGGCGAAAAGAAGAAGCGAACCAAGACTAGACGAGAAACTTATTCTTCTTATATTTACAAGGTCTTGAAGCAAACACATCCAGATACTGGTATCTCTACTCGAGCCATGTCTATTATGAACTCTTTTGTCAACGATATTTTCGAACGAGTTGCTACTGAAGCTTCCAAGCTTGCTTCTTACAACAAGAAGTCTACTATCTCTTCTCGAGAGATTCAAACCTCTGTTCGATTGATTCTTCCAGGTGAATTGGCTAAGCACGGTGTGTCTGAAGGTACACGAGCAGTCACCAAGTACAACTCTTCTGCTTAAAAAAAATTTTGCGGTTTTTTTGTCTGGTTTTATTTATATATTTTTTTAAAAAAATAGTTTAATTGATATTAATACTCGTTTGGTGTCTTATTGTTGTTGGTTCTATTTTGGTTTTGTTTTCCGAAATTGTAAAGAGGTACGATATCGTGACTCGCCACCTCAAAATCCGTAACTCCCGATATGCGTCTTTCTCGCTTAAACGCTGATATTACATGTTGAAATCCAGCTACAATCAGGCAAACTTAGGTGGGCAACATTTCGCGATAGAACAAGTAAGAACAGTGGATAAGTAGACTGGCCTAAAGAGTTTTGCAAATCTTGAAAGGATATGGCATGTACGTACTGAGGTGGATTTTTTATTTTATTTGGCACTATTTCACAGACGTTTGAATAGAGAATTAAGAAAATAAAAGGAAAAAAGACCCTAATGTATCTATTCAATTTTTCCCAGTTTCCTATTCACAGCATCAATCTTATCTTGTGGCGTTTGTTTCTTGTCAGTTCTGTTATTTAATGGGTTAGCCATGGGAACGTCTTCTTTCACACAACTTACCGAGTTCCGATTCGAATATCACTTTGGATCCGTACTACGCCCTGAGAATGCAAATGTTCATGAGCTTTCCCAATGACTTCGGTGACTTGGTCCCATGGACCTTCGATCGTGGTTCCAGCGGAATGTAGTACATAGTGCAACCCGCTTTGATCAATAATCGTGACGACCTGGGCGATGTAATCCGATACTGATACTGAAGGAGTTCCGATCTGCGTGGAGGATGTATTAGATTGTGATGGCGATGGTGGTGGACGTACCGGAATTAAACAAACGTCTGCTAAACAGTTGAGAGTCGGCATTTTTTATTATTTTTTTATTAGGAAAGTGTAGTGGTGTCCTTTGTTGATCAACAGTTATGAGTCGTGGCGAATCCTCGGCCGCGCCCTAGGGGTGGAGTTTTTGTGGGTGGGATCATATCTTGCGCGAGGATTCGAATCGATCGAAGTACGAACAGAAAATCAGCCGCAAGTACGACGCTTTTCTTAATCAATATTATATTTCAACTTTTTAGCCGTATTATTACAGGTCATAACACACCTTCTTTTCCCTCGACGTTTAAATCGTTTCATCCCGTGAGCCTTTCAGGGTATGAGGATACCGTCACAGCAAGCAACGTTTGTTTCCAAGGGGGGTTTATTCCTTAAGTTTGACGAAACAGGTTTTATATATCTCGTTGCATTCTAATCTGTTTGTTCGCCTTTCTCCATAGCGATAGCAGGTACAGCTGCAATCCCGCCGCGTGCGGCGGTGTAGTTTGGCGGACCTTGTTTTGGCCGGTTACCAGTGTATAATGCCATTGAAGCTTAAGTTTGATATGTGCTTTCTGCCGCTTTGAATAGTATGTTGTGGTATTGCAGTTCTGGTCGCGTGACTCGTCTCAGCCTTCACAGGCTGAGGCTGACGCTACTTCCAATAGGCAGCTGGCGAAAGCAGCAGTTACCCACTACTAAGCATGAATGCTTTAAGTTAGGAACACAGAAAAAAAAAATTTGAATGAAAGCTACAACACCTGCCGTTCCCATATAGTCTCCCACTATAGTACTGAATCAGGCTCTTGGATGCTTAAGTACCGTCGATCGAACGAGAGGCGCTGTTTCCACCCAGATATGGTCGTAGCTGGAAGATACCGGAAAAAAAGGTCAGGTTGCGGCAGATTCTTGTTATATTTTTCCGCGCCCATGGGTACAAATATGAAAATACTTTACTGTCAGTGTAGGTAGTATCGTGTGTTATGTTTTTAGAGCAGCCCAGTCTCTATGCCGCCGCACCTGGAGTGGCTGCGGTAGTGAACAGCGTATGTTTATGCCTAACTGTCGTTTATATACGTATGGACATATAAAGATATCTATTCTGTGGCTTCTTCGTTGGCATATGTGCATGCATGGGCCGTATTGACAACATGTATGTGTAACTATGGATACTTTGTACATCTGGCACTGGTAATGGTCGATATGTGTTTCCAAAATACCTGCAGTTCATTGATAGCTAAAACCAAGCTTGTATTATTAGTTGCGGAACCTAGAACCAGTCGATATGGGTTGTGTCCGTCTATCGATACCGGCTGTGCTTCATTTAGCCTTGTTCTATCACGCCTGTTTCCCTTGGTCAATACCGATGTCAATTCAACGTCAAGACTACAACCCAACATCCAAGGCGACCTGTATTCGATTTGTTGTAATCCAGAGAGGAACTTTGGATTTTTTGATAAAGTGCTGGGTCTTGGATGTATTGATTACTGCATAACACTGACATACCGGTAACCGGTTGCCTCCCGTGGACACATAAACAACCACCCATTTAATTCTACTGAATCATAGATATGTCGGATGATACATACAAGAAAAGACATGCCGCAACACAGAGGGATGTAAGGGTAACGAGGTACATGAATGTTGCATGTCCATGCCGCACCCAGTGGTTTCGGTAACAGACAAAGTAAAATAGCCAACTCATCTCCAATGACATTCAGACAAATATATGCTAGTTAGATAACAATGTAGAAACATATACCAACATATGGATACTATCTGGGATGGTGGTTCCTCGAATGTTGAATATGCCTGTCATACTATCAGTTTCCTAGCATGGACAACATATCCAAACCAACCTCACCTGATGCCGCCCAAACACGGACACATGGAATGAAATGTGGTAACAAACCAAATTGGACATGACTGGGCTGTATCTGACGCATAGAACATGAACTATTGCAATCACCATGCAACCTGGCAGCATGGAGACACGGGTATGACATAGCACCACCATGCAAACAGACATCTCACATACATAGAAGTGAGAATAGCAATGACGTCAGCAGAAATAACATAAAATCCGTTCAATAGGGGTGTTGTCTGTATTTTGAATTACTATAAACCTAGTACTAACGGCCCCTTCGCTATTAGAGCCGCATAACACAAGCCGCATCCTGCGACACCAAAAGAACCTAACAAAAACACGCATCACATATAAACGACAAGTACAGAAACCAAAGAGATGCAGTTATTCCGAGTTCCCACTGCGAGTGTTATTAAAATTACAGAGGAATACACGCTGGAACACTACACGACACGCGCCCCGCATGATCTACATAAACCCAACGCCAAAAACTATCGCAAAAGGTCACGAAAAGGAAAGGGAAAAAATAACAATCAAATATCAGAACACCCATAATAAATCCATAAACATTACAAAATACAAAATAACTTAAATAAAGACAAAATAACGCACAATTTTTTAAGCAGAAGAGTTGTACTTGGTGACTGCTCGTGTACCTTCAGACACACCGTGCTTAGCCAATTCACCTGGAAGAATCAATCGAACAGAGGTTTGAATCTCTCGAGAAGAGATAGTAGACTTCTTGTTGTAAGAAGCAAGCTTGGAAGCTTCAGTAGCAACTCGTTCGAAAATATCGTTGACAAAAGAGTTCATAATAGACATGGCTCGAGTAGAGATACCGGTATCTGGATGTGTTTGCTTCAAGACCTTGTAAATATAAGAAGAATAAGTTTCTCGTCTAGTCTTGGTTCGCTTCTTCTTTTCGCCAGTAACGGCGGTCTTCTTTCCGGCTTCCTTCTTTTCAGCTGGAGCCTTACCGGCTGGTGCTTTAGAGGCTGGCTTCTTTTCGGCTGGCTTTGGACCCATTGTTAATTGATATAGATAGTAGTAAAGAGAAAGAAAAAAGTGTTAATCTTTTTTTGGACTTTGAGCACAGAGAGTAATGTGAATGTGGAAAAGGAATATAATCCTTTAAAGGCGAACGGGTGGGTACTTATAGTCCAGAGATTCCAAGATCAAGACGCGTTAGCGTGAAGGGGAAGCGCCCGCAAGCTTATCAACAATCAACAATCAAATCAATTGTCAATTTGAGATCATAATCAATTGGGAGAATTGGGGCAATTGCGAGAAGCGCCACACACAGTCAAATAGTTTTTCCTTTATTCCCAACTGTGATTTTTGATCCCAGAAAAAATTGATCGCGTGCGCATCCTCTTACTTCCCAATTGATTAGCTCGTGTTGCCTTTTTTGATCTCTTTGATAGAGCTCGAAAAAGGATTGATCCCAATAATGTATAAAAGCCCAAACATATCCACCTTACGTTTTTTATTCTTCTTTCCATCTTCACTTCAACTTTTCCTGACAAAGTCCAAAAAAAGATTCACTCTTTTTCTACAACACAAACAAGTTTTCAAACTCTTTTAACTTTTTCACACATACAACAAAAATGTCTGGTGGCAAATCCGGTGGTAAGGCAGCTTCTTCTGCTAAAACTTCAACTTCTCGATCCGCAAAGGCCGGTTTGGCTTTCCCAGTCGGTCGAGTGCATCGATTGTTGCGAAAGGGAAACTACGCTCAACGAATTGGTGCTGCTGCTCCTATCTACTTGGCTGCTGTTCTTGAATACTTGGCTGCTGAAATTTTGGAATTGGCTGGTAATGCTGCTCGAGATAACAAGAAGACTCGTATTATTCCACGTCATTTGCAATTGGCCATCCGAAATGATGACGAATTGAACAAGCTTTTGGGACATGTTACTATTGCTCAAGGTGGTGTATTGCCAAACATTCACCAAAACTTGTTGCCAAAGAAGTCTGGCAAGGCCAGCAAGGGTGCTTCGCAAGAACTCTAAAAATGTTTATTGGGCATATATTATGGGTTATTATTTAAGTTATTGTCTTTTTTAATGTTTTTATGTACTATTTGGGTCGTGTTTTAACGTGTTTTTTCTGTTTTCGAATTGTTTTTCTGTTACGCGTAGGTATTTGGTGATAAGCTGTCTGGTTTACTTTTATTAACGTGTTTGGAAAATGTTTAATCTTTTTGGGAGTGAGCGCGTTGATTCTCTCTGCATGTGTGAGCCTCATCTATTGGACGGAGGTCCGGTCCGACAATCGTCCGGCGGAGCGATGTGTATTTTGATGGCCCCTAAAGTTAACTCAGCGCGGCCCCTCTCCCACGCGGCGCAGAAAATATCGATGTATGATTAATAAACCGTTATAATATCCATCACAGAGTTTAGAGCCTCAACTGGCTTGAGGGGGGGTCCCTTGCGTAGACTTGAACAAATATTAACAAGTTCCAGGCTGCTTGAGAATTTTTAATGAGAAACGCGCTTAGGTCCGAATCGATCCTGTTTTGTGTTAGAGCTTTTTGAATCAGAATCAGAAACAGGAAAAAAAAAAAAAAAAAAAAAGAGACCGATTGTATGCCGCCCGCGCGCACGGTTGGAAAATTATCCGTTACCGATAAAGTAAAAGAAAAAAAAAACTGACACCGAGAGCGAGCTAGCTAGCGCTAGCTCTAGCTCTAGAGAGAATTTTTTTTCTTATAACTTTCGACATCCGGTTTCTTCCCTTTTTCAACTTTTCTTGCTGAACAATTTTTTCCCTTCCTCCCTGCTTTACTTCCTTTCTTCAATTACTTTGATACTTGCTTGATTTGATAGGTTCAACACCTTCGAACTCAACATCGGATCAAATCTAATCTAGAACATATCTACGTTTCTTTGACCATGGATAACGAGCCTACTGCTGTAGCTACAGCTCCACCACAAACGGCGGCTCCTCCGCAGCCACCTCATCATCAACAACCTCAGCGGCAGCAGCCAACTATACCTGCATCAAATCAACCTGATAGTTCAAAATCGGCTCCAACAGCTTGTCAGAATTGCCAAACTTCAACGACACCGTTATGGCGAAGGGATGAAAGTGGTCAGGTATTATGTAACGCTTGTGGCTTGTTTTTGAAACTTCATGGTAGGAGGAGACCAATCTCGCTAAAGACTGATGTGATTAAAAGCAGAAATCGATCTAGATCTACTCATACGACTCAACTCAAAGGTAAACGATCTATGGCTGCTAATCACCTTCACGCTTTGCCACACACTCATCATGTTGCTATGCCACCGCATCATGTTCCATATCATGTTCATCCACATCCACATCCACACCAACATCCAATGCAAATGCATATGGCTCATTCTCCATCCTTCACTGCAATGTCTCCTCATATGATCCCAGGATCTCCGATGAGAGGTCAGATTCATGATGGACAACCGCTACCACATCCACATGAACAGATGCAGACATTACCATCACCAGGATTTCCACCCCAGAATCAGCAACGACCTCCACCACCAGGACAAATGGTTCCTAGTACACCCAGCACAGTATTCTCATATCCTAATTCACCTACATTGGCACCATATTCACAACATCAACAATTACCACCAAGACCCGGCGGCTATCCAGTGGTTAATTCTACTCCTGCTTCTGTCGCTAATTCACCAAGATTGAATCCATATGGTCCATCGAGTCAAATCCCACCTCCACCAGCTGGTAATGGATTATTGTTACCACCACCTCGGCAAATTCAAAGTACTACTAATTCACCGTCGTTACCACCAACTAATGGTACTGCTTCACCAAGATTACCATCTCTTTCTTCTTTGAATCACGGAGGAGGGGCACCACCACCACCACCGATCAATGGTATTGAAACTCAAAATTTAGCCCGCAATCACGTACTACAACAATCTGCTGCTGCAGTTCCACAATCACCTACTCAACACATTCATTTACCACCTAAATCGTCTACACCAAACATGCTAACTCCACAATCTCGTCCACATTCACCAGTTGGTCATCACCACCAACAGAAACTAGAAGGAGGATCCGTGGGATCGATTCGGGTTGGGTCGGCCAACGGCGTCGGTAGAAGCAATCAATCTGAGCAGGTGCAGCCGAAGTCAGACACAACGCCACAGCACCTGCAACAGGGTGTACATGGAAACGGTACTTCTGCAGCATGCATCGATAAAAATACCAATATGTATAGTGGATCCGATAATCGGGGAAGGGTTAGAGATGGAACCATGTCTGAGCAATTACGGCCACGGTCTCCGGAAGGGTCATTGGATAGAATTCCGTCGTTGGAAACAGCAGCCAAGAAAGAAGATAAATCTCGGGTGACGGAATTAGAATTGGTTAATGATTTGCTACGATCTAGAATCACTCAACTTGAACAGTCAGAATCAGCTGTGCGACAAGAACTTGACCAAGCAATGTATAGAATTTGTCAGCTGGAAAAAGTATCGGTTCCCGGGGCTAATTTTGACAACAAACCCGTGAAAAGCGAATCAAACACTGACGACAAGAAACGTCCAAGTCCAGATGTTAAAGATGAAGTGAAACGGATTAAAGTTTCTGAGCTTATTTGATCGGGGTTTAGAGGTTTTTTTTAGTGTTTTAAAGAGGGTAATTATTATCCGTTAAGACAAGACAAGCGGTTTTTTGTAAACCGTTTTTATTCTGTATTATATTATTGAGAGTATATATATACTCTCTGATACATTTTTTTATTTATATAAAGTTGTAATAGAGTTAGAAATAATAATGTTTTTTTTTTTCTACGAAGCAAGCTTACAATTGACGTCAGGCGTGCGGCGACACACCGGAGATGGGCGCGGGGCGATCTGATCTGATCGATCCCGTCCCGGCGGAATTTAAAAGGAAAAAAAAAAAACCGTTTTCTTGTCGCGCGGCCAAGGATCTTCCTGCATTATATGCGCATTGAACAAGAAATTTTTTTTTTTTTTTTTTTTTTTTTTTTTTTTTATTTATTATCTGTTTCAGTTCTGATTCATTATCGATCGTGATAAAAAGGGTCAATCGCTCAAAAAGGTAGACATTCCGCTTATTTAACAACCATTCTAAAGCCGAGAAACGGACTTTGTCGCTAAAAAATGTTCAAAATTGAACCTGGCAAATTCTAATAGAGGATTTAAAGTAATTACCAACAGTACCAGTTTAATTGGTAGAGACCACGAAGCTAGTGGGGTATGTATATATGGCCCTTTTTTTTTTCAGCGAATCATCAATCGATAGTTATGTCTCACTTTCTAGTTTACAGTTTAAATTCCCGGATCGAGGTAACAGCAAGGTGTCGTTAGTTGAAATATGACCGCGGGATAGCTCTCGGCCAACGCGGAACCGTGTTACCAGAAACTACACCGGTTCTAGATATGTCTGTTCCTTTCTAGCCGGATTTTTGCCATAATCTTGGCGATGTCTTGTCGTCGATGTCGATGTCGATGTTGATGTTGATGTTGATGTTTAGCAAGCAACCTCGACAATGTGATCGGTCACCACAGACTGTCGGTCTTGACGGTTTACACTAATCTTCAGGAACGCTCCAATTATCAATTCAACTCAACTCAACTCAACTCGATCCAAAGACATGTCTAGCCATTATCGATAGGCGCACGCATGTCTGTGATAAGGGCATCGCTCGATAATGATGCTACGCGTCATGATGCTCATTAGCGGTTTCCGAACTTAGCTTGCCCGCCGGAAATCACGATGGCCCTACGAACGACCCGCTCTCAGTTTTCAGCGGGTCGTCGGGACACCGGATTAACTACCCGCCCGCATAGACAAGCAGACAAGCTCAGCGCGGTGACATATCTATAAGGATGCTACACTACGCGGTTACGTAAGCCCTGGGATCGGCTATTTCTGAGAATCCAAACCCCCGCCAATAGCCGCGCGTTACCATGGTAACCCTGGCGCCCACCCACCCCATGTCACATTGAGCCCCACGGGCACGTGCAGTAATGTTATTAGAAATCATACTCACACCCCGCAAAACCCTGGCCTTTGGAGACCTCCGGTCGTCCGGAAATGCCTTTTACAGCGCCAAATCAGTTTTACCCACTCGTATTACGACGTGTACTGTAGTTCCGTTCATCCAGACTTTTGCAACGCTCCACAAAGAATCAGTGAGTTGTTGTTTTTTTAATTAAATATCGTCCAAATCGTCCAACTCTTGCCCTGGCCCAAACTGTCGTTGGTTTCCTCCAATGTTTAAATCAGCGTAGCCACAACAGGACATGATGCATGGACAAGATAAACCCGTATTTGACTGTTCGGTCGAATTATTATACAGGCTACAAAATGGCCAAGATATTTCCGACTTGTTGGCGTTGGAAGTTAATCAAAATTCAATCCCGCTGAACATGTTGGTCAAATGTTGTAGTGGCATTGCTAATACGATAATCAAAGACACTTTACCTCAGATAAGCGCCAAAAAAGTTGAGTTTGATGAAGATATGATTGCATTTCGTCGTATCAACCGAAGGCGCTTACAAGCTTCACATACGCTGCCTGGATCGGCATTAGTATTGGTATACGAATCCTCGAGTTTATTTATTCCACATTGGCTATTGCGGAGAATCAAACTATACGATGACGATGATGAGGAGTATTATTGGAAGCCATGGGAACCGACTCTTTGCCAAGCCGAATCTGCATACGAAGAACAATGTAGTGAACTCGACACTCAAGTGACTATTGACGATATATTTCAAATCAAGGAGCAGCTTCGTACTAGTGTTCGACCAAACGCCACTTCAAGCAGCCATAGTAGTAGCACTGAGAGTGATAGCAGCAGCATATTTTCCAGTGTGAGTATATCCACAAGGACAACCGCAGATAATGTACATGCCCGTTATCTCGAGAAATTCCCAGACGAATCTTCACCGGTTGTAATGAAAGGCGATGAGGACTACTGGAACATGTACGACGCAGTATTCTAGTGTTGTATTTTGTTTTTGTTTTTGCATTCAAATAAATAAATAAATTCGCATCTTATTTATTTCCTACTAAAATAGTCCTTAGAAGTAGTCCCCTAACGTCTCTTTTAACGTTGTTCTAATCTCTTGTTGCAAAGTTTGATGTAAGGATTCCTACTCTTGCTTTACCACATTTCCCACTACTTCCAAGTTGTAACCTCTCAGGTCCATGTTGTCACCTCTCAGGTCATCATCTAGCCGCTGGACTGCAGTTTCAATGCTCTTCAAATCCTTGGAGAGGAACTCTGCCTGCTTTGCATTCGCTATCAACACGTCCTTGCTAACATTGGTAAATCGTTGAGCCATTTGAACCGAATTATTCTTTGCCACCTTGTGAAACTCTTCGCACGACGCGTTATAACAATCATTCACATCGCGACCTACATTCTGGGTAGACTTTAGCAAACGCGTTTCCAGTTGGTCAATTCGCAGCATCACACCGTCCATATCACCTCGACCATCAATCGACAATTGTTGAAGCGCCGCAAGGTTCGAGTTGATTGCATTCAATGTAAGAGTAGAATCTTTATTGGCATTGAAATTCTGCACATTGATATCGGCAATTCGATCCTCCAAAGAGCTTTGCAAATGGCACATTCGCTTCTCCAGCGAACAAACAACGTCATTTTGTTGTTCTAGAGTCGCATTAGTAGCCTTGAGTGCTTCATTAGCAGACCGGAACCACCCCACAGTAGACATTGGAGTGGATTCAATTTGCAACTGCCGTAGCTTCTCTTCAAGCTTGACACTCATGGCATCCACGCCAGTACGCAACCCATCCAACCTGTTCATAATGCCAGTTGATTGTTCATGTGAAGTTTTAGTGTTTTTGTTGATGCATGTAATTTCCTTCTTGAATTCCTTCGACAAGCATGCCATTTCATGATTAATGCTTTCGATACGATCATTCAACTCGGCCACATTCGATTCAAAGGAACTGTCCAAATTCTTCAATCGAAAGTCCACTTCATCCACCCTTTCATCCAAATCTTCGACTTGAACATCCAATTGTTCTTGCAAGTCCTCCAGCTGCTCATATGTATCATTAGCTTGGCTAGTCAAGCAGTCAAGCTCTTGTTCAATAACTTCCACCCGTTCTTCCGTTTGATCAATTCTCAAATCCAAATTCCGGTGTCTAGTAGAAGATTCTGTCGACAACAGAGAAAACTCGTCATCACTAGTATAGTCGGTCATTGGTTTAAACGAGGGGAGAATGGGGTATGAGGAGAAACAAGAAAAAAGACAGACCGAGACCTACTGTTGAATTTAAACTGTTTTTTTTTTTCTTTCTTTCTTCTCGTTGTTCTTTTTGAAATTTGTTATTTATTTACACATATCACTTGTGATCACATAGTAGACTTTAAAGTAGTAGTTGAACCTTCCAAAAAGAGAAATTTAATGAGAGCCGCTCAAATAGTCGTGAATAGCCTCTACAATAATCAAATGGTCCCTATCCTGACGCAAGCCACTTACCACAATTACCCCGACAACACCTTCGATCCCATGCACTCGAATAGGAAAGCCGCCGCCATGGAAGGCATATTCAGCTTCAGTGATGGCCATTGCCGACATTGGCTTGTCATCGATTCGAGACTTGCACCCCATGTAGAAAGACGACCGGAAAAATCTCAAAACCGTGTTTTTCTTCCGATCAATCCATTTTTGATTATCCAATGACGTTCCTGGTTTGGATAAGCAGTGAAAGTATACTTGTCCATTATCTCGGGCAATATGAATTGCAACTGCTTCATCGTGGGCTTGCGCCTTGTGTCGTAAAATACTACCCAATTCCCACGCCACGTTGGCGTCAAATCGGGGCAAAATACTTTGTTCCTCGTGTTGGTTCAAAGTTTTGAGCTGTTTGTTGTTAGTTTTGTTCATGTGGTGTGTGTTTTCTTACGTCGATATCGATACTGGTTGACATGGCTATTTTTTTCTATGTATTTTTTTAGTTGATGTGTCAAGTGTGGAGATGGGACTGTATATTACCGGGAGGCATTTATCCGTTACCATTGAACCCATCGTGCAAATCAACAACGGGATCCGGTCCCAATTAAATCCTTGCCGGGTCCAAAAACCAACCTTCGATTCAAATCACCAAGTCCTTGGCGCGCGCTTCGGATCCAACCCAACATTTAGAAAAAGTCTGTTTTAAAAATCTTGTTTAAATAAGTAATATAATAATAATAAAATATCTTTCTTATGTGCTTTTTACAACAGCATTGTTTAATAATAATAAAATAATATAATAAATAATAATAATAATAATAATAGAAAATGTGTTCAAGAATAAAAAAAATTGAAGATGAATGCGGTCACAAAATCGATGGTAAAAAAAATGGAAGGAGAATTAAATAAAAATTGCAAATCCAAGAGCCATAGCCAATAGACCATTCACATTTACCTTGGAAGCACCACCTTGTAGAGCTGCAGCTGGAGCTTGTTCACTAGATTCTGGCGAAACTTGATTTGGAGCTTCTGAAGCTGCACTACCTTCACCTGTGGCGGGTGAAGGACAATCAGCACCAACACAACCAGTGGGTGAAGGACATTCAGCCCCAACACAACCAGCACTTGTACCAGCGGCACCTGCGACTGGAGCGACTGTAGCACCCACAGCGGCAACAGCAGATGTAGGACAATCAGCACCAACACAAACAGCAGCAGGACTTGTACCAGCAGCACCTGCGGCTGGAGCAGCTTCGGCACCAGCGGCGGGACTTTCACCAGAACCAGCAGCAGGACTTGTATCAGCGGCAGGACTTTCACCAGCAGCAGGATTTTCACCAGCAGCAGGGCTTTCACCAGCAGCAGGGCTTTCACCAGCAGCAGGGCTTTCACCAGGACCAGAAGCTGGAGTTTCACCAGAGCCTTCACCAGAAGCTGGAGTTTCACTTGCCGCACCTTCACCTGCGGCTGGAGTAGCAGCGGCACCACCTGGAGCTGGACAATTGGTACCAACACAACCGGCAGCTGGACTTGCAGCTGGAGTAGCAGCACTACCAGGGGCTGGACAATTAGTACCAACACAACCAGCAGCGGAGCCACCAGAATCTGGGACAACAGTGCCACTCGCAGCGCCTGGAGCACAATTCGTGCCAACACAACCAGCAGGTGAAGCACCGGTAGCTGGAACAACAGTACCACCGGCAGAGCCTGGAGCACAATTAGTACCGACACAACCTGCGACTGGACTTGCGGCAGGAGTAGTAGCACTACCAGGTGCTGGACAATTAGTACCAACACAACCAGCAGCGGAGCCACTAGAACCTGGGACAACAGTGCCACTCGCAGCGCCTGGAGCACAATTCGTGCCAACACAACCAGCAGGTGAAGCACCAGTAGCTGGAACAGCAGTACCACCGGTAGGAGCTGGACAATTAGTACCGACACAACCGGCAGATGAACCACCTGGAACAACTGGAGAAGCAGTGCCTGTAGCACCAGTAGCTGGAACTACAGTACCAGCTGGACAATTGGCACCGACACACCCGGCAGATGAACCACCTGGAACGACTGGAGAAGCAGGAGCTGTAGCACAGTCTGAACCAACACAACCAGTAGCAGAACCACCTGGAACAGCAGTACCCGGGGTACCTGTAGCACAGTTTGGACCAGCACAAACGCTTGTAGCGCCTGGCGCACAATTTGTACCAACGCAGACAGTAAAAGTACCTGGAACTGGAACTGAAAGTGGAATTGGACAGTTTTCACCAACGCAAACGGTAGCTGGACCACCTGGAACAACAGTACCCGGAGCACTAGTAGCACAGTTTGGACCGACACAACCGGCAGATGAACCACCTGGAACGACTGGAGTAGCAGGAGCTGTAGAGCAGTTTGGACCAACACAACCAGTAGCAGAACCACCTGGAATAATAGTACCAGGAGCACCTGTAGCACAGCTTGGACCAACACAAACACTTGTAGCGCCTGGAGCACAATTTGTACCAACGCAGACAGCAGAAGTACCTGGGACTGGAACTGGACAGCTTTCACCAACACAACCGGTAGCTGAACTACCGCGAACAACAGTACCTGGTGCACAGTTTGTACCAACACAACCAGCAGCCGAAACACCTGGAACAGTAACTGGAGTAGGACAATCATTGCCAATACAAACAGCTGTAGTGCCACCTGGAGCACAATTCGTACCAACGCAGACAGCACCAGTAGCTGGAACTGGAACTGGGCAGTTTTTACCGACACAACCAGCAGCTGAATCAACTGGACCTGCAGTAACTGTAGAACAATTCATGCCAACACAAGAAGCTTTACTCACAGTACCTGGAGTACACTTCGTACCGACACAAACCGGAGATGGAACTGGAACTGGACAATTGTTACCGACACAACCAGCAGCTGAATCAGCTGGACCTGCAGTAACTGTAGAACAATTCATGCCAGCACAAGAAGCTTTACTCACAGTCCCTGGAGCACACTTCGTGCCGACACAAACCGGAGATGGAACTGGAACTGGGCAATTGTTACCGACACAACCAGCAGCTGGGACAGCTACTGGGATTGCAGTGGCATGTGTGGCAATTGGAATAGCTGGACCGACAGTACCGGGTTTAGGACAATTCATACCTGTACAAACAGCAGCTGAAGCGCCAGCAGTTGGAGCATTACCAGTACAGCTCGGACCAGCACATGGAGTTGTGCAGTTTGCACCAACACATGGAGATGGAGCAACTGGAGCAATCGGTAGAGCAGTACCCTTTGTACCACCTGGCAACACCCCTCCTGGCAACATTGTAGCCACAGGCAATGGCAGCAACCTGGTGGTAGTAGAACATGGTACTGCTACACCACCCGACATTGTTGACAACGTTTGACACACTGGAGTCAACAATGGTGGCTGTGCTGGTGCCGTATAAGTACACCATGGCGACATGACTGTAACTGGCGTATTGGAGCACAATGTAGTGTATGTATTGCAACCCGTAGCCAATTGACAGTATGGACATTCTGTAACAATAGTCTTGCAGCCAACATCACAAGTGGTCAAGGTGACTGTTGGCATTGATGGACACGTGACAGCGGTAGTAGTAGCGCAAATACCCAAGCAGCATTCAGTGACAATCTTGGTATAAGTCAGCTTTGGAGCAAGTACAGGGTCAACATACGCACCATCGGAGATATTGACACGCACTGGCAGAATGATACCCTTACCAAGTTTGACAGATGAACTAGACACACCCATGGACGTGATAACAGCAGGACCAAGAAGAATATTGGACGCAAGGCTGACACCAGCAGAAGCACCTCCGGCAATTGCTGGTACTGTAAGAGCCTCTGGGTTAACCAGCACAGAATGGTTCACTGCGAGAGGTGTTGCGGCAGGTGCCAACGAAACAGCAAGTGAGTTTGAAGAGTCACCAAGACCCTGTGCCATTGGATCTGCTAATGCCGCAGTCTCTGCTACTGAACCGTTAACTGGAGTAGCCAAAGGCGTGGTGCCTTTAGAGGGAGGTAATAGATCAGTACCGTTTGAAGAAGCAGCATTATCTACTAGATCAGTTGAGTTACCAGTCACTGGAACAGTACCATTTGAAGCGGCAGCATTATCTATCGGATCGGTCGAGTTACCCGCCAGTGCGGCAGTCTCAGTTGCTGTAACAGCAGAGTCTGTGGCATTACCGGCCAATGACGAAGAGATATCGGTGCCATTAGCTGGAAAATCTGCAGCAGAATCAGTGCCATTACCGTCTGGAGTGATTGGAATAGTGTCGTTCGATGAAGAGGCGGTTGAATGCGTGGCATTTCCACTACCTGGTGACAATGGAATAGTGTCATTACCGGCAGCAGCAGAATCATCGATATCAGCGGCAGATTCAGTACCGTTAGCGGCAGCAGTCGATAAAGCCGAGCTGCCACTGGATGCTGATGGCGAGACTGATGAACCTGATGAGAGTTGTGCAGAAGATTCGACACCAGAAACAGACGCTGAGGCTGAGACAGCAGACGACGCGGAACCAGTAACAGTACCAGATGCTGACAAAGTGGAACCGGAAGCGGAAAACAAGTCTTGACTTCCCGATACGGAAGATGAAGCTGATGATGCCATCGACTCAAGGGATGAAGAACCTGTCACACTACCAGAAGACAATGTCGGCACGGAAGAAGCTCTAGACACTGAAGCAGAGGAAACCAAAGACCCGGAACCAGAAATTGACGGAGCCGAAGCAGCTGAACCTGAAACCGAGACGGTCGATTCTCCTGAACTAGAGGCTGAAGCAGAGGACACCGAAGAAACTGAACCTGAAACTGTCGGAGCCGAAGCAGCAGAATCTAGAACAGTGCTATCCCCTGAACCAGAGACAGAGACAGAGGCAGAAACAGAAACAGAAGAAGCAGATCTTGGGCTACCAGAAGCAGACGCAGAGGAAACCGAGGACCCGGAACCAGAGACTGACAGAGCCGAAGTAGCGGAGCCAGAAACAGTGGTAGAAGCACTACTTGCACCTGAAGTAAGCGCAGAAGAAGTACCAGACACCGAAGAAACACCTGGACTGGAGCTGATGCTTAGTACCAAAGCAGAACTGGAACCAGGTGCAGAGGCGGAACCAGAGACAGAGCCAGAACCAGAACCAGAAATAGAAGAAGCAGATCTTGGGCTACCAGAAGCAGACACTGAAGCAGAGGTAACCGAAGCAGCAGAACCAGAAACTGACAGAGCCGAAGTAGCAGAGCCAGAAACAGAGGCAGAAGGAGAGCCAGAAGCACTACCTGCATCTGAAGTAAGCGCAGAAGAAGTACCAGACACCGAAGAAACACCTGGACTGGAGCTGATGCTTAG
>JAKTPN010000282.1:172294-184889 GCA_030557665.1 Blastobotrys apis
AGAAGAAGCAGATCTTGGGCTACCAGAAGCAGACACTGAAGCAGAGGTAACCGAAGCAGCAGAACCAGAAACTGACAGAGCCGAAGTAGCAGAGCCAGAAACAGAGGCAGAAGGAGAGCCAGAAGCACTACCTGCATCTGAAGTAAGCGCAGAAGAAGTACCAGACACCGAAGAAACACCTGGACTGGAGCTGATGCTTAGTACCAAAGCAGAACTGGAACCAGGTGCAGAGGCGGAACCAGAGACAGAGCCAGAACCAGAACCAGAAATAGAAGAAGCAGATCTTGGGCTACCAGAAGCAGACACTGAAGCAGAGGTAACCGAAGCAGCAGAACCAGAAACTGACAGAGCCGAAGTAGCAGAGCCAGAAACAGAGGCAGAAGGAGAGCCAGAAGCACTACCTGCATCTGAAGTAAGCGCAGAAGAAGTACCAGACACCGAAGAAACACCTGGACTGGAGCTGATGCTTAGAACCAAAGCAGAACCTATAGAACTAGAACCAGATGCAGAAGCGGAAGCGGAATCAGAGACAGAAGAAACAGATCTTAGGCTACCAGAAGCAGAGACTGAAGCAGAGGTAACTGAAGAACCAGAACCAGAAACTGACGGAGCCGAAGCAGCAGAACCTGAAACCGAGGAAGCGGTACCCCCTGAAACAGAGGCCGACGGTGACCCAGAGGCACTACCTACACCCGAAGTACCTGAAGTAAGTGCAGAAGAAGTACTAGACGCCGAAGCAGCATCTGAACTGGAACTGACGCTTAGAACCAAAGCAGAACCTGTAGTACTGGAAGTAGAAGAAGCACCAGATACCGAAGCAGCATCTGAACTAGAACCGACACTTGGGGCCATAGAAGATGACTCAGATGGAGCGTATGGAGCGAATGTAGCAGATTCAGCTGTTGGAGTAACCGAATCAGCTGAAGATGCAGATGTAGTGTCTTGAGATGACACCCCAGCCGCATCTCCTGAGGCTGAAGAAGCTGGCTGAGTAGATGACTTTGCTGCGGATTGAGTTTGACCTGTATCAGTAGCGTCTGGAACCGAAACTGAACTTGACTCGTCTGGACTGGACGATGAAGCAGAGGCAGCGGCAGTCGATGCCGACTGGGAATTCGCAGATTGAGCAGGTGCAGAAGAAGACTGGGGGCTTGCAGATGACGGCGCAGCAGCAGAAGACTGGGAGCTTGGAGAATTCGCAGGTGACTGCGCGGCAAAAGATAATTCAGCAGCGGCAGATTCAGCAGAAGGTGTGACAGCAGAAGATTTTGCAGCAGTTGTTTGAGCGTCTGCACTTGCACTACCACCACCAGAAGAAACGCCATAGTTGGCAACTTGATTCTTGCCGATGTTGACATAATCAGGAATCTTTGATTCGATTCGCTTCACTGCTTCTTTAACGCTCTTACCCACATCCTTATCCTTAGCATCTTCAACAGCAGTTGCGACAGCTTGTGCAAACTGGGTAACTGGAATCTCCCCTTTATTCACACGAGAGGCATCCTCTGCAAACTTGCTAGACAAATGCTTGTTAGCTAATACAACATCGACCAATGACTTGGCTTCCTTTCCGCCATTTTTAACCGCTGCTGCATTAGCGAATGCCAGCAGCAACGCCATGGTTGAAGCGTGGATAAGCATAATTGTTGTTGTTATTTGAGAGAAGACTTGGATGAAATGTAAAGAGAGAAAAAAACGAAGGAACAAAAATAAAAGAGTAAAAACCGACTGTTTTAAAAATACAATATACTCAAACGATCGTGTTTTGTTGGTTTTTGTGTTGTTGTTTTTGTATGTGTTCGTATCAGCGTTAAACGAGAGTCGAAAGGATATATAAGAAATGAATTGTAGGGTCGTCCTAGATATTTCCTTACTTGGTTGTTTATATTCAAATAAGCAGCTTTTTCTTGTTGTGTTGACCCTTTTTAAGATGCTTCAGACGAATCTCAAGATGGTAAAGAACGATGGACTAAAGAAAAAAGTAAAAGTAAGAGAAGGAAGGGAAGAAAGAAAAAGACGGCACCATGAGGGATAAAGATGGGATTATATAATTATTTTTCTAGTTGCCTTCTCTGTTGTACATTTACATTATGGGTTTTAAAGTTGTATAAGGAGGTTGAACGATACCAACAAGAAACTAGTAGGATAAAAAAAGGCGAACCAATTGCAAGGCGGCATCCTTTCTTTTTTTTTGTTTTTGGTTTATAGAGGAGTGTTAACTGTTCGGTTACCGAGGAAGCTTTGGTTTGTTTGTTTTATGGGTGTTTCTATGTGCTTAATCTGTAACTAGGAGATCATCGCTGGTGTCAACCAGCCACGTTGTTTTCACCCGGCGGCAAAGAAGTCAGTTCACTGTTTAAAGTCCAAAAATAGCATATCTCTATATCCTCTGTATAAGGTGTGTTTAATTTCAATTGAGCATTTGCTTTTCCGTTTGAGAGGTGGGTGCTTGTGTCTGACCGACCCGCATGAACAAGAGAGTTGTATATACACCATGTTTGTTTAAATATAACCAAATGCAGCAAATCGATGAGGCAAAAAAAAAAAAAAAAAAAGGAACCCAGCCAATTGCATAAACTGTTTTACAAAAAGTAATATTATTCGATGTTAGAGATTCAGTGATGCTGGATTATTATGGAGGTGATCTCAAACTTAAAAAACTAGCAGGGAAAACCGCGCCTTCCTTAGACCTCTGAGTGGAGCCGCTGCATTTGATGGATGATGGATAACGGCCGCCTGGAATATCTATTGTGTGTGTGTTTTTTTGGTTTTTTTTTCAGTTAGCTAGTCAAACAAAGGGCTGGAAATAATATAATTATTACAGAGTTGTTCCGGGTGGCTATATCTCGTTGCGAATCCTTTGGCGATGGGTTGATTATACAGCATTTTTCATACCACCTTCGAATGGTGGAGGGAAATACGGCTAGTGATATGTCACTCTCACGGCGTGGATCGGCTGTTGTTTTTCTCTACCCTGGATCGGCGATCGACAGGCACACCATCGGTATCGATCGCCAGAGGCTCCATCGGGTCTTTAACCCCCACAGCTTTTGTCTCACTGGGCTTCTTCTTCTTTTTTTTTTTTTTTGTTTGAAAATATATTTTTTTCCCTGGCTAGTCGCCCTTCTAATGATATTATGATAGAATATTATTATATTATATTATTGTTACTTTTTTTTTTCAAGTATCAAATGATGCAGTCCTGCCGTCCACTTTTGTTACCCGTAGCTAAAATAGTACCGTATCTGTAAATATGAATACTCTGCGCACACAAAGTGTGTACTTTGCTTGATTGAACAAACGAGCAAAATCGCAAACAGGCTAGTTAGTGCATAGACGAGATTTTTCGTCTTCTTTCGAAGATGCAACAAGGCGATGTTTCTTTGTTGTGGCCAATTGCGTAACGATAACTAGTACATGGTTCGTCTTTTTTTTTTTTTTTTTGTTCTAGCGAATCTCAAACATGCCTACTAGTCACAGATCATAGCTATGGATACACTGTCTCATACACATAAAGCAAAACAAACTGCGCATACAACGGACATTATATACAGTTTTCCGGAAGAAAGAAAAAAAAAAAATGCTAGGAATATAATTTAAGCAATAGAAAAGGTTTCCGAAGGAAAGACAACGCGTACACACTTGCAGGGCTGTAGCAATAGATTGAATGCCGTTTGTTTTAACACCCCATTTCCATCCTCATAGACATCGCAGCCCTAAACTATCACACCCATCCCTGGAGGAACAACAAACAAACAAAACAAAACAAAACAACCTGTACCGGTTGCGTAAATCCCTGTTTTTATTTGGAAGTTATACATTTCATGTATCGTTTCGGTCAAACGGCCTTTATGCTTGAGAACGACAAGCTTGATTTCCGGTTCATTATACTTCATATTATTATTTGTCCGGCAGAAACCAGTCCGTGCTATTATATCCAGTACAGAAAAGCTTTTGCTACGACAAGTCTGATTCTAGATATTAAAGTTGCATGCTGTTGTAAAAAGAGCGTATCCCCAAGCCCCACCACCAGATAATAAGATCGGACTGCTTTGCCTATAATTATGAAAGAAGCAAACCCACGGAAAATTCTCATGATAAAATGCTAAACGAGTTGGCCAGGACGGTAGTTACGTTTGGAAATCGCTGTGGAGAAGCAGGACGCTTGTGGTTGTACGCCTGCTTTGAGCCTCGTCGTCATCATCATCACCATCGCCACGTCTAGTCACGCACCAACCATTTCATTTTATTTTTGATTCCAAATCTCGTTCGTAAATTGATCGACCTATTACTTTTGCAAGATATTATGTTAGATGCATACTGTGGCTGAAGGTTGTCCCACCAATTGCACAATTGCGGAGGGCAGATGACGGTGGGTTAGTTTGTTTCTAATCTTGCGTACCTTTTGGTATCAGCCTAATCCGGAAAATTGGCGGTTTGAAAGAAGGTTCTGGAACGAACTGACTTTGAATAATAGAACAAGGGAAAACACAGCGGAAGGGTACAGCAACCCTTAGGCTCCTTTTTTGTCCCTTGACTTCAGCACATCTATTACCGTTCAAGGACTTTCCCCGAGAAACCAAAAAAGCTTCTAACCCTTTGGAAATTGATCTCGATCGTGCTAAACATCTTCTTTGACTATGATCCATTTTCGTAAATCAAGAGCTTGCCCCCAAGCACCAACCTTCTTTTTTTTTTGCCGTTTCTTGGCTGAATCATAATACTTGCGCCCTGTGATAATATTTTCCCAAAGGTAGACCATCGCATGAAAACTGAAACGGTTCAACTTTCAAGCCGGAATCATAACGCGTATTAGAACGTAGCTATTTTTGTCCTTACCGGTGTGAATATCGGCATTGAATAACTTCTGCACACTGCAAAAAACGGCCTGCAGGTTCCATTTTCCGCAAAATTTTCGCAATCAACGGCTTGTGACGAGCTCCTTCCAAAAAAAAAAAAAGAACATGATTCTTATCATGAATTTCCCGAGACTTTACTCGCGCATCGCCTACACGCCCCGTTTCAAAGAAGAAACCCCTCCCGGGTAGTCACAGATCCAAAAAGTGGCGCGTTGAAACCTTGCCCAGGGCTTAGCTAGCTCATGTCATGAATCGATCGGCGGTGATGTGATTATGTCTACGCGTACGCGTTCCATCAGTATCCACCAGCCTCGTTGTCTCCTCCCGCCCTTGCATAATTATTTTCACTGCGAAAGCGTTTCCATGTCATATAGCGTAGGTTTCGGGTTTATATTTGCTATAACTAAATAAATCACGCGATTAGCTAAATATTTTCTCGCAAATCTACATGCTTTTTCTGTGGAAAAACAGCTGACGCGCTTTGAGGTACAAATATATACTAGTTCGGTAGTTAACGCTTAGAAACACAATTTTCTCGTTATTCGCCCAGTTCTATATATAAAACTAATCAAGACGGCCGGTAACTACAAAAAAAGGCAAAAAAAATATGGACGATACCGGATTTGAACCGGGGACCTTTCGCATGCTAAGCGAATGTGATAGCCAACTACACCAAACGCCCTAATATGATGACAATCGATACCGAAAATCCATCAGGGCCTGGTTTGTGTCGAGCGGCTCAAAAAGCCGCAGACTTGTGTCATATTGTACAAACAATAATTTGCAGGATTATCAAGAATTTTAGATAATATAAAGTATAAACAGTGGTAACAAATATTTCACAGATATTGTATATATGTAGGGCCATCCAGGCAAATATGTCGGTATAATGCTTTGTGACCGCCTGCGGCTGAAATAAAATGTTTAGATCCGTATCCAGATCGTAAATAATAATACAGCGTTGAAAAATGGCTTCACACTTAAGTGGGGCATAAAAATCATCGTTCGATTTTATTGGGTTCTGGTGTTGGTTCCATCAGGCTGACTTGATGCTAGCGTTACGGTCCAGCCGTACTTGTCTACGGCGATCTGTGATTTTTGAGCAGTTGCAAGGTCTCTATCGATCGCACGGTTTGGTAAACCTGCAGCGATTATTGTTGCACGTGATCATTTTTTGGGGTCAATATGGGACAAAACAGAGCGCGTTGTTAATAAATACCATAGAACATCGCTAATCTTGGCATTACAGAAGGAAAAAGTTAGAGGTCCGGTATCGAATTATTTTTAAAGACCTAGAAGTAATACGTATGCGGTGGAAACTCTTTTGCTTAAAAGCGACACGGATAATGGGGTCTTTTAAGAACGGTATTCACACAGATCAACCCATACCTCATTCTGGTACTTCTTGTATTTATGTTTTAGGCCAAGTTGCTTGACCTGCGTCGCAATCTTGACATTCCTAACGAGTGCTCGATATGCCACCCTGGCTCTAGACCCATATTATTGCCATTGCCATTCCAACGACCTGTCCAACCTTACAAAAGTTTCCATTTTTGTTATTTAGCAGCCGATTTTTCATATTCATTCTCATCAGTAGGTTCAACTAAACCAAATTTATCAACTCATTACTTCATATAATCTGAAATTCCACTAATCAGCCGCATGATATAAAATCCATAGTGATATCAGTCCATCGCTTCAATGGTACTGGAAGTGGTTTCAGAAACCCAATTGGTCTCCGTATCGATGGTTTTGTCGTCTGACAAATAAGTCTTGTAAGCAGCAAAATGACCATTTGTTTTGTGTGCATTTTCCACTAATTTGTGTCTAGTAGAGCACGTTGGTACTGCGACACGCCATCCATCGTGGTCTCCAGTAGTAGCAGTGCAAAATAATAAGCCATGTTCCAATTTGAAATGCTTGATGTGATGAAGAAGCTTGGGCGGTATATTTAAATGTTTGTTAGTATATCCCAAATCTCACCCAAGTCATGATCATCTGGATATGCTGCTTTTATGTCATTCAAATAACCGTCATAACTGGTTCGTATAGATATTGCCGTGATTGGATATCGGCTCAAAACATCTGCGACTTTATTGAGTATACCTGCTCGGTATTCCAAATTGTAATCAAACTCAGCCAGTCCGTCCATCCAACGAGCTAACCTGCCTCGCAACTACTTGCGTTGAGAATGATAAAACTGAAGCGACTGATGATCCGTAAAAATCTGGAAATGGCGGCCAAGCCAATAGTGTTTCCAATGCCGTAATGCTTCAACAATACTCAAATATTCTTTCTCCCTTGTATCCCAGCGACGCTTTTCATCAGTTAACTTTCTGGAGAAGTATGCGTTTCTTGCCATCATCATCAGTCTGCTCTAGTACTGCACCAATTGCCCATTCAGACGCGTCAGTACTTAAAATAAACTTGCCATTCCGTGATGGTAACTTCAAAATTGGAGGAGATATCAGTTCCTCCTTGAGCGTCTCAAAAGCCTTTTGACATTCATCAGCCCAAAGCCATGGAGCGTCTTTGTGTGTCAAATAAGTAAGCGGCCGTGCTACTGCACTGAAATTCTGAATAAATCTGCGGTAGTAACCAGTGAGACCCAAAAATGATTGAACTTGCTTCACTGTGGTTGGGACTGGCCAAGCATTGATAGCTTCAATCTTCTTGCCATCAGGTTTCACACCTTCTGGTGATAACACATGCTCAAGATACTCAATAATTTAGCATACAACTTATGCTGGCGTAGCTTATCCAAAGCAAGCCGTAAGTGTTTAACATGTTCCTCCTTGTTTTTGCTGTAAACAATATCATCAAGATAAACACAAACGAAGTCACCCAGATATTCGCGAAAAAAGTCATTCATCAAATATTGAATAGTACCTGGCGCATTACACAGTCCAAATGGTATAACTTTCCATTCATAATGCCTATAGCGTGTTGTGAAAGCTGTCTTTTCGATGTCTGTTGGTTTAATTCGAATTTGATGGTAACCGGAATATAAATCTAGTTTAGAAAAAGCCCTGGCTCCACTCAACTGGTCCAAAATATCATCGATTCTGGGTAGTGGGTATTGATTTTTCATCGTTTTTGCATTCAATGCACTGTAATCAATACACATCCGCATTGTACCATCTTTTTTTCTTCACAAATAATACTGGTGCACCATACGGTGAGACTGATGGTTGAGTTTTGCCTTCTTTCAACAGTTCAGAAAGCTGCCGTTTAATTTCATCCATTTCCTCGAATGACAATCGGTATGGCGCTCTTGCGGTTGGTTCGCTTCCCAGTTGTTCTTCGATACCATATTCAATGGCTCATTTTGGAGGTAATCCTGCAGGTAGCTCGATAACCACTACATCTGAATATTCTGACAATTCAGAAGGTAAAACAAGATCTTGTATTACTCCAATTGCTATGGCATCGGGATCCTCAACATGTCCCTGGCAAGTCTTTATGCCGACATTGGGTTTCACCCACAACATTCTCATCGGATTGTGTGTTGACTTCTTTATACAATCCTTAACTTCACGAATATACTCTCTTCGATTTACACAGTTAAATCTGGACTTGTTCTCGCTTTTCCCCGATGTTATCTTCCGTATTCTTATTCATCAACTCACGTGCGGCTTCGCTAGTTTGGCTTAGCGCATCGAACAACGACGATGCCCGTGGGTCAAACTGATGGTTTGCGAAATTGATACAAGTGGCGTATTGAGACGTAAACGGCGCTCCTAGTAATAAATCTTGCCCAGTCATGGCAAAAACATAAGCCGTAACATCACATCTCCAGTACTGCTTCTTGAGTGGGATCACCACTGCTTCAGTTACTGTGGCATACACGTCCTTGTCCAAAGCATCTATCAACTCAATCGTCTTGCTGGCTGATTTAATATCTAAACCCAATCTTGCAACAGCTGATGGAGTGATCAAATTTGTTCTGGCACCTGAACCTAACACAGCTTGAATGGTATCTTCTTTGCATTTAAATTCACATTTTGTCAATTGGCCAATTGGTACCTCCAATTGGTCACTGGTAGATAATTGTGGGGTCTGAATCTGTCCGACAGTAAGGGCCCCTGCGCTTATTGCCGTCTTTCTTTTGGGTTCCTCCGATCTGAATCCTTATCCAGAGCGTTCTGAGGACATTGTGAGCTATAATGGCCTCTGCCATTACACTTCCAACAAACAATTTTAGCTTTTTTGTTTTCTGGTTCATCTGGACCCCGTTGCTGGTCGTAGCTGCTTGCTCTCTTACCCCCACCATGTCGGTGTCCGTATCCATTAGAGTTTGACAACGAGGCTGGTAATTCAAGGCGTTGCGCGAAATTCTGATTATGTTGACGCCCTTGTTTCAAAGTGGGCTGATTCAACTGATACGTGTCCAGGTCTGTTGACTCTGCAATTGCCATTACTTGCGCCACTGTTGTAGGTTTCAACCCCCTAATAAGTGGCCGTAAGTGTGGCTTCAAACCACGCACATAAAATGCTATAGCCATTTTTTCTGGTATCGCTCGCAGGTCTGGCGCCGTCGCACGAAGTTCTTCAAATTGCCTGGTGTAGTTAGAAACTGGTCCTGTTTGTTCTAACTGCTTAAAATCACCTATCGCGTCGTCTAGGTAATTCTCGCCCAAGATTTGTCGTCGAAGTGCACCGGCAAACTCATTCCATTCTGTAACATCAGGGTTGGCTATTCGCCATCTAGCATACCATAGACCGACTTCGCCTGATAAGAATGATCCTGCTTGTGGAATGTAGTCATCTGTTGGATAACGAGCTTCTTTGATTCTGCATAAGGTGGTAATCAGCCAACCATTCAATGCCAATAGCGTCTTCTTTTGTCCATTGTAAGTTTCCGGCTTGACTCCTCTCCAACGTCTGTTGTCGTCTCGGCCGTTGTCAGAACCCGGTTCTTCTTCATTCGATTCTTCTTCTTTTATTCCTTGTCTTTTTGGAACAACCATTGTTATTTTTTTTTTTTTGTTTCTGGTGTCAAGTGTCTGATTTTTTAAACCGACGCTACCAATTGTAACAGAACGGTCGTAGATACGGATCCCCCGGATGATTGCTCCTTATATAACTAATCCATAATACACCCTGACGTGACTTCTTTGCACCACTTGCCTGGTACGAAACTCTAACGTGACTTCCTTGCGCTGGCTTCTTGTCAGCCCCTCTTTTTTTGTTTAATTTGTTTTTTTCACAACATTAAAATATAAAAAAGATATTACATAAAAAACATAATTCAATCCTATACCCATTACCTTAATTAGCCTCTTTTTTTTTTTTTTTCTCACAATATATTAAAATATAAAAAAGATATTACATAAAAACATAATTCAATCTTATACCCATTACCTTAATATCTGCGAGCTCTGTAAAAGAACAATTGGCTTGCCACTTGAGATAATGGTATCAGTGACATTGTCCAATTGTATACGCTAGTACAAAGTTTCAGATGATTTTCGCAATCACTTTAGTTAAAGAAGTCTCTAGACTCTGGCCAATAACCCTTCTTACCCCGCCATATGAACCAAACCATTGATTCGCGTTGTTGTATCGGTCCTTGTTTGTGTGGAGTCCTTGTTTGTGTGGAGTCTTTGTTTGTGTGGATGGAACCGGAAACTGTGCCGGAATTTGGTAATGCCATGTACTCCTTGGGCCACTTTCTTGAATACAGAAGATGGTGCGGTTGTAGCAATTGTTAAGAGACCATGTATGTCGTTCAACTCCAGCCCCATAACTCGCCAGATCATTTTCGCATAGTCACAGTCAAAATAAAATAAGCACGTTCCAGAGTTTCAACCTGTCCTTTGCATAAGGCACAGGTCTTTTTGTCATGAACAAAAGAATCATATTTGGCAAATGATTCGTCATTCCATTGATCATACTTTGGCAGGGTACGCGTGGGTAATCGATGCAGAGAATCAGCCGCATCATTATCAGTCGCACGTATCTTCTTAAGAGATTCCCAAGTATAAGCCCATCGACCTTCTGACAAATTCACCCCTTCCCAATTGCCTTCGGATGGTCCAATTGTTGCTTGTTCTCTATTCCAGTACTCGCAAAAAGTGGCCCGTTCCAACGGTTCTTTGCCCAGGTCAGTGCCTAGGTCAATGATAAATCTGGAGTGATCAATAATGGATTTATTCAGCCCTGCAGCCGGATGGTAACGGTTCTTTGGCGATTGGATATATTTGATCGGTTCATTCCCACTCTGCTCCTTGTCAAAGGTTAACAACTTTCTCCAATGCTCTTGAGCTACTCCGAGTGAATCAATATTCTGACGCCGCATATTATGCGGCTGCTTATTGATACTGATGGAACAAAGGCGCCAAATTTTTTGTAACGGATCAACTCGAGAGTGCTCAGATCTGAGACGAGCCGCAGAAGGCGGGCGCCTCGTGACAAGAAGCCAGCGCAAGGAAGTCACGTCAGAGTTTCCAGCAGAGACTATTAGTACCAGAATGTCTGAAGCAGAATGTTTGAAGAAGACGTTTGAGATTAGAGTTTAAGAAGTTTGTATCATGAGAATAGTTATAAAAAGGAGCAATGTTCCGAGGGAATACTAGGCAAGCAATATTTATTGGGCCGAACGGATCTTGTGCTACCTTCATCGTTGTTCACTTGTAGTCTTCACATTGTTATATCTACATTACTATATTACTCTTCCACATTGAGCCGCAGGACTGATCCATATCTACGATCGTTCTGTTACATTTTTATGTAGGGGTTCGTTCGGGTTTCAGTTCAAGTTCGATGTGCGGCTCGTTCCAGAGTGCACAAGAGTCAGTCAAGAGTATTCGTTAATCTAGTTCCGAGTGAACAGTGTTGTTTAAAGAAAAGAATGTATTGTATAATGTCAAAATAAAAGAATGAATAAGTTTTAATGTCCAAAAGATATGGTAAATAGTACCATATGATAGTAAAATAGTAAAGTACCGTGTGGCAACAGCAAAGTTGCTACGTAGCAATCGTAAAGTTGCTGTGTCACGTCCTAGTTCGTCTTCCCGGGTCACGAGGTTGGAACCGTCCTATGACCGGGTTGCGTACTGGTAACCCACGATGCATCCTCGGTTCCTGGTTACCAGATTGTCTCAGAGTTTGATGCGGCTTAGGTTGGGAGACCGTTCGAGGCGGTTCTCTCACATTTTATCAAAAGTCATGGCACTATGGCCGAGCGGTTAAGGCGAAAGATTAGAAATCTTTTGGGATTCTCCCGCGCAGGTTCGAGTCCTGCTGGTGTCGACATTTTTTTTTGTTCCTTCTGCAGTTGTTGTGGCTAGTTGGTTGAGTGGTTTTTTATATTCGAACACTCAGATTTCTCGGGTATAGATTAGACCCAGATTTTATTTTTGTGTTTATCAAAAAAAAATGCGGGCAGTTGGGACAAATTTTTTTTTTCGCACGCTGCACCAGGTCGGCTTTAGAGAGCGCTAATCAAAAAAATTTTGCGGCTCAAAAATATTTTTCACACTTTGAAAATTCTTTTCTCTCTCTAAACACACTCAAATTACGGATAAAGCGATGGAACTCGAACTAACGTCAGAACAACAAGTTCTCATCGATGAAAAGAACCATTTGAACGAAACAGTTCTTGGCAAGTACCGTCTTGCTGGACAAGTCGTTCAAACCGGGCTCGTGTTCATCAAACAACTCTTGAATAGCGAATCGTTAGAAGAGCGATCTGTCGGAGAAATCTGTCGGCTATGTGACAACTTTTTGCAAAG